>MJUT01028954.1:63449-77157 GCA_002080005.1 Gigantidas platifrons | reverse complement strand
TAGCGTGCAACATCTTGTTTTCGCTTGGTATCAATTTTCGTTGATAGTGAGATGTTCGTTGATATTTAAATTGGTGGTTGTGATGCTTAATCATAACTTCTCTGGTTATATATGAATTTCATGGTGTATAAGAATAATGTGTCCTAGTGAAGCGACATGTCTACCTGCAGACTGTTGTTACAGTGGGCTTAAGCACGATAAAAAGTCATCTAAGTTTGCTGGTCTAGCATGATATGCACATCATCATAATCTTGTTGAATGTAACTCGTACTTGCCATGATATACCAAAAAAATACTGACTTGGTGTTATACAATAATCACTCACTCACTCTTTTTGTTCATGAATGTAGATGAAATACTACTTACGTGAGGTTAAGGAACAATCGATAAATACATCTATTTATAACTTTATACTTCATAATAATGTCATTAAAGGAATTAGATTTGTTTGAGTACTACCATTTCAAAATCATTTATATTGGCTAAATTTTCAGAATTCCAACTCCATCAGTGTATATGGGGGTTATGGCGTTTAAAGACACTTTCTACAATATTTCATTTATATCATTGCGGTAAGTTTTATTGGTGGAGGAAACCAGAGTACCCAGATAAAACCACCGACCTGCCGCAAGTCACTGACAAACTATATCACATAATGCCGTAACAAGTACACCTCGCCTAATACTGTACAATCACAACGGCCCCTGTGTATATGACAATATGAAAATGAAGAAAATATTAGACCTAGATTTGAAGATCGATTGCTTGACACTGGTATTTTGTTTTTTGTATAATTGTTTATTTTGTTTGTGATTTAGAAAGATAGCACATGTGAATAGACAGAGCTATAATACAAATATCAATTATATTATTGTTGGCATTAAAAAAAAAACAAATTTGAATGCTTGAATTTTTACATCTTTGATCAAATTGCTAAATCATGACAACAATTTGTGAATTTGTGAAATAACCTGCTATGTGATATATTCATGGATCTGTATAGACAAGTTTTACTGTTATAGACAAGAACATACCATTTTGGATTAACAATTTTGATTTGTTTTATTATTTTATAGAATATTCTTTTACTCCACTGCCCATGTTGATCTACAGATCTATTGGTGGTATACTAGACTTCTACTTGTTCATGGGACCAACACCAGAGGGTGTCGTATATGATTATACAAACGTAAGTGTCTTTAGTGTTGATATATTGTCCCCATTAGGGAATTTTATTGTATTGTCATAACTTCCTCCAATATAGGAGAACCTCCATCAGGAGTAAAAATAAACAATCATTATTAAGACGTAAAATGATAAATTGTTAAAATCCAGCAAAGTTATATACAGTGGATGGAGATGCACTTCAATTGTGAGTAATGTTACTCATAATAGGTAAAAATAAATTAACTTCTATGTACAATGGACGAAATTTAGCAAAGTATGTTCCGCTTATTGTCATAATACCAGTAATAAAATAACTTAGTTTATATACAATATAATATGTATAATAGCTGGACACTGCATGCTGCAAACACGGGAAAGTATAAATGTTATCATTGTAGTATAGTGTGGAGAAACCTACGCTTACTCCTCCTGTATGACCGTTAGCTGTATATGTGATCTGTAAAGTAGATGATCTGATGATACTGCTTTTATTGAACATGTTTTATTCATTGTAAATGTTGCATACAATAACAAAATATTTGATGGATATATATTCTTGTCAGTTTGTTTTGTTTTTGGTGTATTACCAAAAATGTAGTCAAATTTTCAACATTTTCAATTTTTGTGTTGGAGTTATCTCTCTTTGATCTTGCACAAATAAAAATTGAAGTTGCACATATATTACTATTTTATTAGTAAATGATTCTCTTTTATTGAATTTAAGACATAAAACATGATCATTATCGGTTGTACCAGGATGTTTAAACATTAAATTTACTTTTAGGTCATAAGTGTACTTCTTAAATGAAAACCATAAACAGTATGCTTGATGAATTATCTCCACATTAATGCCCTTAATTTGATGAAACATAACAGGAAAAATTGTTAAAAGTTTTCAGTCAAATGCACAATAAAGATAATTTTCATGTTTTACTATTTGTAGATGTACATGTACCTTTATGGAAAAAAAACCTTTGAATTATAAGTTTCTTATCATTAGATTTAGGGCTTATAACACCACAAATTGCATCTCAATTATTTCTCAATGAAAATATACATGTCTCCACAAAGATTTTATGCTGGGAAGGTAAAGTTATAATTCACAATCTCTGAAGCACAAGTGATCAAATTTTGTATCAAAATATCTTCTCTGCCATGCAAACTAGAGTGAGAATTTTCTGCCAGAGGACTATCGATAATGACTAAAATATATTTCATATTACAATGAAATAGTCAAATCATGGCCACCATCTGAAGAAACTCATTACTGTTTTGCGACACCATGTACAAGAAAATGTATAATATTTTCACATTTATATTTCAGATGATTGGAAAACCATACCTTCCACCTTATTGGAGTTTAGGTTTTCAATTGTGTCGCTATGGTTACAATAACTTGACAAACCTGAAAGATGCTGTAGATAGGACCATTGCAGCAAAAATACCTCTTGTAAGATTATCAATTTAAATTCAAGTTAAAATTTAATGACATTCTCATCATAGTTTTATACCCTTATGAAAATAAAGTTCAGATAGTG
This sequence comes from Gigantidas platifrons, assembly GCA_002080005.1. Taxonomy (NCBI): domain Eukaryota; kingdom Metazoa; phylum Mollusca; class Bivalvia; order Mytilida; family Modiolidae; genus Gigantidas; species Gigantidas platifrons. The sequence continues at coordinate 74,452 of MJUT01028954.1, read as the reverse complement.
ATATCAACAATGCCACCAATATCAACAAAATAAGCAATCACCTCTAACTTCAACTCAATAAACACACAAAAAACACCACATATGATGTTGGAAATCCAGGTCCTGTCTTGGGACAGGCACAAACATGTGGCAGGGTTAAACCAGTTAATGGGATCTCAAATCTCCCCCTCAATGCACTTTTTTGCTGCAAAGCCCATGATTATTTTAAAATATGTCAATAATTTGGGTTTGTTGTCTGTAAGCCTTTCACATTTCGACCTTTTCATAATAAAATCTCAGACTTAATTGAAACTAAGTTTAGAGGGAATGTTCCCTATAGACAATCTCCTTCCAATTTATGTTTTTGATGTGAATTGAAATTCCAAAATGGCCACTAGATCTAATTATGTCCATCTACTTGTCTAATCTTGTTTGTAAATTTAGTGGTTTTGGTGCAAACTAGAAAAACAAAATGGCCACCTCTATTTGATACTATTTAACATAGAAATTTTCAGTATAATGATTAGGATTGCATCCGGTTTTTTTTCTCAGTTATATCCTTGCTGTCACATTTATTGCTAGAGTAAACTGGAGTATGAGAATATAACTGTGTCAACCATCTACAAATTACTGACAATCTTAATCAAATACAGAAAGTTGACATACAGTCAAACCTGTATATAAAGGCCACTCAAGGGAACCTGAAAATGTGGCCTTTATGAGCAGTTGCCCTTTATATACAGGTTAAAATTGTATGCACTATTCATTCATGGGAAACATGAGACTGCCCTTATCAATGATTTAATATATAAAGGTGTCCTTTAAGGCATGTTTGACTGTATTTATTCTATTAAAAAACCATAATTTATAACTTTTTATTGATTTGTATAGGATGTACAGTATGCTGATATTGACCATATGGATGAAAGAATGGACTTTACCATAGATGATGTTAATTTCTCTGGACTGAATGATTATTTCAAGTCTTTACAGTCTAGTGGTATGAGGACAATAACTATATTGGTAAGAACCAAGTATTTTGTGTTAATGTTTATTTTTAATATTCTTTTATACAACAAAAGTCATATTATGGTATGGGTATGGCATTTACTATCATTAAAGTTTTTGCCAATAAATATCAGACTGATACTTACAAAATTTGAACACAATCATCCTTGTAAAAAATTAAAGGTTCAAATTATTTTGTGGGATTATGGCCATACACGTTTCCAAACAAGAGTAGTCCAAAGGTTAAAGAATGCTTCTCAACTCGCTGTAGTTGTACCGAGTTGGCATGAAGGGTAGTCCCTTTTCATAATAAGTCATCAAATTAATTTGAGCAAAAGTAATATCCATCTTCAAATTGCAACAAGAAATTGACATGCACATAATGTACTTTTTTTTTTTTTTAAATGTGACATGTCATGACCCACTTTTGTACTTCCAAAGGTTGGCATGTAGATTTGAAACTACACATGTATATAGTTGTTAGTGTAAGCAATTCAGACGTCTTTATCTGTGTTACTAAAAAAAAAAACCTGACAAAAATATTGTCTTCTTGAAAATAATTTTTAGTTTTATATTCTATTTCTCAGAAATTATTTAAAAAAACTGAAATGAAAATATAAATATTTTAACACATATTCGACAGGCTCAGAATTACTTTGTATTATTTTTTCTTCTTCTTAAAATGAATTTTTAATTTTATTGCAGGATCCAGCTTTGATTTCAAATGTTACTGGATATAAACCATATGAACTAATGATGCAGAATGATGCCAATATAAAATGGCCAACAGGATACCCCATACCAGCTAACAGTTCAGATGAAAAAGGAGCATTACTAGGATATGTTAGTGGGAATATTATTATTATTGCCAACAAAAATTTTACAGTTGCACTTTTGAAGTCACTATTATTTTCAAGGGAAAATTGGCAAAAGAAAACAAAGCAAAAATAAATAAGATGAATTTTGGATAATTTAATGCCATGCAAAATAAATATCTTATATTAACAAGCCAGGGCTTGAAACTTTACAGAATGTTGGTATATATACTTACTAAAGCTGTGTAAACCTCTTATTTTAGATTTTTTTCCCCCTCCTCATAATTTAAATCATTTTCAGCAATATTGTCAACACATTTGTTGTATCTATTTGATCAAGTCCCACAATTTTCTGCCAGATAAAATGGCCTCTGTTGGTGTAATGGTTAACATGCTTTCTTTAAGTATGAAAAATCATGGGTTTGAACCTTGATCAGGTTAAGCCAAAGTCTATAAAATTGACAACTTTGGTAAAGTTGATCAGGAACTCTGATTTCCTCCTCCGATAAAACTGACCGCAATGATGTATCAGTAACTGAAATATTGTTTATAGTGGCATTAAACACCAATAACCCTTGCCCAAAACATTCTGTATTCTAGTTCAATAATTATGTTTGAAATATCAAGCACTGATTCATGCAAATTTGTCAAAAATTAATTTGATTAAATATGTGAAATAAGAAATATTTGAACCACAAATGCAATAAGTTATCTTATCTTATACATGTAATCTAGTTTTGTTTTGTATAGTTCTATATTAATCATTGAATGTGCAAAAATGTATATTGTGTATTTCTCTTAACTCAGAAAATCATTTACTTATGATATTTTCACTGAAAAATGAGAAAAAAAAAATAAATTCTGATTTACCAAAACTCACTTAGTAGGAATTGAGTCGGCATTGAAGCCTCCCAATTAATTTACATTATATTTTACAGGTATGGCCCAAAGGAAAGGTTGTGTTTCCAGATTTTTTCAAAAATGTTACTCATGATGTATGGAAACAGCTGATTGTCGATCACCATAGTAACTTAAGTTTTGATGGTCTTTGGATAGATATGAACGAACCAGCTAACTTTGATACCAATAAAGATCGTGTATGGAATTGGCCAGTGAAAGACGAACCATATTGGAGCCTTAAATGTAACAAAGGAGACAAGTATGAAGATCCTCCTTTCAGAACCATGGCTGCTTATCTCTATGACAACAGAATATCAAACTTTACAAATCGTATCTCAGACAAAACAATATGTATGGTTGCTACTCAAGGAGAAAATAACGAATTTAAACAGTACGATGTTCATAACTTGTACGGTTGGAGTCAAACTCCACCGACATTAGATGCACTTCAAGCTGCTACGGGAAAACAAGGAATCGTTATATCACGTTCCACATTCCCTGGTAGTGGGAAATATGCTGGACATTGGCTGGGCGATAATTCAGCTATTTGGCAAGACATGAAACTGTCCATCATTGGGGCTTTAGAATTTAACATGTTTGGAATACCATATATTGGGGCAGATATTTCTGGATTTTTTGGCGATACCAACAACGAGTTATGTAAAAGATGGATGCAGCTTGGAGCATTTTATACATTTAGTAGAAACCATAATGGTTTTGGTACAATAGACCAAGACCCTGCAGCCCTTGGTGAAGATGTCGCTAAAGCTGCTCGGGAGGCCCTTACCACTAGGTACTGGTTGCTACCATATCTACATACATTGTTTTATTCAGCACACACAGGCTATACTGGAGGTGGAACTATCATAAGACCATTGCATCACGAATTTATTGAAGACACTGAGACGTATGGTATTGACGAACAGTTCATGTGGGGAAAAGCATTAATGATTTCACCTATTTTGAGAAAAGGGCAGACAACTTTAAAATATTATCTTCCTCGTACAACTTGGTATGATTGGTATACAGGAATAGAAGTTAATTATACAGGTTCAAATTATTATGAGATGGATGTTCAGCCAGACACACCTATTCCACTACACATAAGAGGAGGATACATTCTGCCTCTACAAGAACCAGCAAATAATACACATTTTAGTCGTAAAAATCCATTTACTTTAAAGGTTGCTCTTACAACTGCGGATATTTATACATATGCTTCAGGAATTCTTTATTGGGACGACGGAGAGGGTAAAGATAATTACGAAAAAGGAAATTATTACCTTAGTGTATTTGCATGCAGAAATGGACGATTGGATATGGATGTTTACGAAAATAAAACTGTGGGAACACATGGTGTCATCATAGACAATATTGAAGTCTTAGGTATTGATGAAAAAACGTTTGAAAGTGTTTACATTTATGTGAATGGAAAACAACATCATCAGAACTATGTGAATTACACAAAAGAAGACCATATTGTAAGAATTACTAACTTAGGCCTCCCTCTACACAATAGATTTACTGTAATGTGGAAAAATAGTAAGACTGAAACTGAAGATGTGGCTTTAAGAGTAGATTGTTTTCCTGATATTGATCAAAATAAACCATTAAATGTGTCGAAACAGGAATGTGAAAGACGTGGCTGTATATGGAGTCCTGTTGACGAAACCCCATTGGCTCCCCATTGTTTCATCAATACTACAATATATGGTTATGAAATGACTTCTGCACCACCTACAAGGTACCAGAGCAATTCAAGTATAGACTTACAATGGAAAAATAAATCTCAAATGTTTCAGGATGATATTAAAAATATACAGATGATAATTACGAAACATAATGAAAAAGTCCTGCAAGTCAAGGTTGTGGATCCTTCTTCATCAAGATATGAGGTACCAGTCAAGTTGAACAATATTTCACAACCAAATAATGAAAATGCAGAAGTTTACGATGTACAATACAGTAATAATGCAGATGGAATCTTCTTCTTAAATATTAGTAGACGTAGTACTGGAACTGTTATTTGGGATACCTCTGTAGGCGGTTTGACATTTGCAGACCAGTTCTTGCAGTTTGTGACAAAACTACCTTCTAAAAATGTCTACGGGTTTGGAGAAAATAGGCATAAAGGATTCCGTCACAATTTTGATTATCAGAGATGGCCTATGTTTTCGAGGGACAATGGTGTAAATGGTGGTGAATATGCAAATTTATACGGAGTCCATCCATTTTATATGTGTGTAGAGGAAGACGGGAATGCTCATGGCGTTTTGCTCCTCAATAGTAACGCCATGGAAATAGTTCTACAACCACATCCTACATTGACTTACCGCACCGTTGGTGGAATTTTAGACTTTTATTTATTTTTTGGACCAACACCAGAGAATGTAATTCAACAATATACAAGTTTGATTGGTAAACCATATTTGCCGCCATATTGGGCTCTTGGATTCCAACTCTGTAAGTATGGATATAATGATTTGAACACATTAAAAGAAGCTACAGAGAGGACAATAACAGCAAAAATTCCTTTTGATGTTCAGTATGCAGATATTGATCATATGGATGAAAGAATGGATTTCACAATTGATAATGTTAATTTTGGAGGACTTCCGGGCTATGTGAAGGAACTACAAAGCCGAGGGATGCATTTCATCATTATTCTTGACCCTGCATTGATTACAAATGTTACAGGATACGAACCTTATGAAAAAGGACTGGTACAAGATGTATTTATTAAGTGGCCCAATAACACAAGCCCTGATTTTGATGAATATAATAATACAAATATGCTTGGTTTTGTTTGGCCTAAAGGGAAAGCAGTATTTCCTGATTTCTTAAATCCTAAAACTCATGATTACTGGAAAAGTTTGATTGTGAATCATCATCAAAATATATCTTTTGATGGTCTTTGGATTGATATGAATGAACCAGCAAATTTTGGCACTAATGAAAATCATATTTGGAACTGGCCAGAAAAAGACAAGCCATATTGGAGTCTAAAATGCCCTCATTCCAAGTTTGACGATCCTCCGTACAAACCAAGAGGTATTTATGGTGGTCGATTATCAGATAAAACTTTGTGTATGGTTGGCCTTCAAAATGATGGGAAATATCAACATTATAATGTGCATAGTCTGTATGGGTGGAGTCAAACACAGCCTACATTAGAAGGATTACGTCAAGCTACCGGACAAAACAAGAGAGGAATGGTCATAAGTAGGTCTACTTTTCCGTCTAGCGGAAAATATGCCGGACATTGGTTGGGAGATAATAACAGTGATTGGCCTGATCTACATTATTCCATTATAGGAATTATGGAATTTAATTTGTTTGGAATACCTTACATTGGAGCCGATATATGTGGCTTTTTCGGAGATTCCAATGCTGAATTATGTCAGAGGTGGATGCAACTTGGTGCTTTTTATACCTTTTCTAGAAATCACAACACAATTGGAGCCAAACCACAAGATCCTGCATCATTTGGCCAAGCTGTTGCAGACTCTTCACGACGGGCATTAGAAATAAAGTATTACCTGCTTCCTTACTTATATTCACTCTTTTATCAAGCTCATTCGAAAGGTGGAACAGTTATCCGATCTTTAGTCCATAACTTTCCCTCAGATAGAAATACTTGGGATATTGATACACAGTTTATGTGGGGATCAGGTTTGATGTTCGCACCTGTGTTAAAAGTTGGAAAAGTTCATGTAGATGTATATTTCCCAGAAGGCCGATGGTATGACTACTATTCTGGAAAAGAGATGACACCTGTTAAAACTAGGCATGTTATTTCAGCACCTCGTGATTTCATACCAATATTTATAAGAGGAGGTATTGTCATTCCAACACAGCATGTAGGCAATACAACTGTATTTAGTAGAAAACTTGGCATGGGACTGCTGGTCTCGCTTGATGAAAATGATACTGCAGTTGGCAGAGTTTATTTGGATGATGGAGAAACTGTACATGCTTTTGAAAATGGCAACTACCACTTGCTTGATTTTAGTGTTAAAAATAAGACGTTAAGCATGAATATTGTACGCAATAATACTGAGGTCATCGGTGACTTGGTATTTGATCATGTGGTGATTTATGGTATTTCACAAAAACCTACATCAATATTAATAAATGGAGTTGATCACAGTCAATTAAATAATGGACCATCTGGAATTACGATATCATACAGGGAAAAATATAAACTCTTAAGAGTAACAAGACTTAATCTACCATTAGGTACAGCATTTACATTTCAATGGAATTGAAGATTTTATAATATTTTTTAATTGTTTATTACACATATTTTGTCTATTTCACCTGCCCCAAAGGGTCATGTGAGCTATTCTCATCACTTTGCATCCAGCGTCTGTCGTCATTTTAAGTTTTTCACATTTCAATCAACTCCTCTGAAACTACTGAACCATTTAAAACCAAAGTTTGGTGGAATGGTTCTTGGATGGTCCCCTTTCAGAATTGTGTCCTTCGTTCCTGTTCTACCTTTTAAAGTGGCTGAGATATGAAGGGACCAAAAGCAACCAATGCTCACAATTTTCAATTTTTTTGTTATATTAGGGACCAACCATTTAACTTGCAGGGGGGGAGGAGGGGTTATGGGTTTTTTTTTCGTTCAACACAGGAGTTAGAATATTTATTTTTTTTGTTGTTGCAAAGTGCAAATTTTTTTTCCAGAATTTAACATTAGGTTATATGACAAAAACTCTGAATCAGATTATTTTTTTTTCTCCACCATAATCAGAATATTTTTTTCAGCAACATTGAGAATCAGAATTTTTTTTTTTAGGAAAAAACCATATCCCTTCCCCCTTCCAGTTAAATGGTTGTTCCCTTAATGGATTAATGTTTAATAGGACCATGTATGAAAATAAAAATAGATAAAATAATGTTTCTCAAATACTATACTTATTGTACACAAACTGCATGAATAGCCAAGTAAGCAATACAGGCTCAGGTGAGCCTTTAGTTGGAATTAGCTAAACTTAAGTAGATATGTAGTCATGAGTTTAATATATATATTCCAGGTTCTTTTGTAAAATATGTAATTTTGCCAATTGTTAGATAAATATGCAAATTAAGCCTATTTTGATCGAAATTCATTTGAAAATGTAATCTTGAGAAACCAAACCACTTATCCTAAATGAACCAAATTTGGCTGAAAGTCATTTAATTGTCTTGTTTCCAAATCTATTATCATGTTACCAAATTTTGTATAATCTACTCTTTGCACATTTTTCAATGCTGATCTTTGAATCTTTGTAGAATGTTTTCACACATATTATAAGTATGTACCTGACATTATGGATCTAATCCAAATTTCTTTTCATATTTTCCTATATTTTGAAACTTTTGTCATTTTTCATAAGCATTTCAGTATGGTACATATTTTGTGCAATCAACACCAAGGGCGACACATTTACTCTCTGACAAAACATTATAAATGCAAGTCTACCATTGTAAATTACACATCATATATGGACCAGATTTTGGAATTGAATGTTTTTTGTATTGAATGTTAGTGATTGCATGCATATATACATGCTATTGTTTAGAAATGGTATTCATCAAAACTTCCTTGTCATTATTAAGTCAGTTGTATACCAATGTAGGGATGACAGATCACCTTGCATCCTCTGATTAAAGTAAACGTCCTGAAAAACTCACTTGATTTCTTTATTAATAATTATACCATCAACAGAAATGCATGCATACTACAACTTCCCTTCCCCCCAAAAAACAAATAAACAAACAAGGAGAGGAGTGGAGTATATTTATAGTATGCCAAATAATTTAGGGGTGTGGTCATTATCAAGTCAGTTGTATACCATTGTAGGGATGACAGGTCCCCCTGTAACCTCTGATTAACATTGACAAATCACTTGAATTCTTTATTATACCATGGCCATCAACAGAAATATATATTACAGTTCCCCCTCCCTAAAAACAAACAAGGATAGGAGTGTAGTATACTTATATATAATATTTTGTGTGCCAAATAAGTTAGGGGTATCCAATTAATCTGGGTGTACTATATATTAATAGTTGAGGATTGGCTTACACTGACCTCAGACATTCCATTCATTTAAAGGGCATATATATATACATGTACATAGTCATTGACCTTGAGGATAATTTTTTAAATTACAACCTGAATGACAAAAACTATAAAAAGGCTATAAATATAAAATATACACGATCCCAAACCGCCCACAAATACAAACATCTGTTGTATGTAGCATGGTCTGTTTACAGCCCTCTGCAACAGAATTGTGGAAATTTCCCTTGAATGTTGAAATTTCAATAAAAAGCCCCTTTCCCTTTTGAACATGATCCCTCCCCACAAACAACTGGAGGTAAAACCGTTTATTGGAAAAACTGTTTTGTGGTTTAAAATGAGATCAGTATTGTTAAGGTGTGCAGCATCACGTTTTTAGTCATGCATATATATACATTTTGTACCGATATGTAGATGATTATTTGTTTATAAATATGTTACGAAAATAGCTGATCTGAGTGGGATATTTCGTGTTTTTTAACACTACTGTTTGTAAGTGTTAGTTAGTTGTACTAATTTTGTTTATTTTATAATCAATTTAAGAGAAGAAAATTATGGTTATTTTAGTAAATAGAAACTCTAGCTGAGAATATATATACATTTATAATTTGTTTTGTATTATCAAGGAGTGGAAGACGACATAACTTTGTTTAACTATTTTGTTTTGGCACGTTTGTTTGTTTCTTATTTGGAAAAGGGTAGGCCTGGAATCGACGAAATCACCACGAACATTTATTCTGAGACAAAGATGTTTTAAACGACGGCATTTACCAATACCTAAATACGGACAAATACAACAAAATGATCAATTGGCATTTAATAATAATAGTCTTTATTCGTAAGAAATACATGTACAGCTCATAGAATATAATTAAATTACAAAATGATAAAGCATCAGTGAAATACACAAATTAATGAAATAAACAATACAATATACATTATGAAACATACATAGGAAAAAAAATGCAGAGAAAGTGTAATATTACTTATACATTGTTTCTAAAAAAAAAAATACCAGACACAAAAATGTTATTAATTAGTTTTGTTGGAATAATATATTGTTTCTTTTATTTTTGTCGGTAAACCCTATTGAACCATTTTAATTTTCTCTGAGCTTAATTTCTCACAAAAAGAACTAAATTTAATTGGAATGTTTCAAAAATATATTTTCATGGAAACCAAGATTAAAGATATGCAAACCGATCCCCTGGTTGGCTTAGATTCACTGAACGACAGTTACCCATACCTAAATACGGTTTTTGATTGATTGATGCTTAACATCCAGTGAGCAATTTTTCAGCTATATTCAGGACGAGCCTAAATACGGACCGAAATACCACAGCAAAATGATCAATATGCATGTATTAATTAACTTTGTGGGAATAACATACTGTTTGGTATTGTTGTGGTATACTTTGAACCATTTTAATTTTCGCAGAACTTAATTTCTACCGAATATAATTAAATGTAATTGGAATGTTTCAAAATGTATTTCTCATGGAAACCAAGATTAAAGATATGCAAACCGATCCCCTGGTTGAGTTAGATTAGCTAAATGAGTAAACAAAACTACACATTTTAGTGAGCAATGTCAAAAAATTAATTTTGGAATCGGAAGTGTCCGGCACTGTTGGACATGGATAAAGAAAAGTATGAAGGCATTAAAGGGCTAATCAGCAGCCACAAACCGAAGGACAAATACTATTCCAAAAAGAAAGAAAAAGACAAAAACAATGGAACACAAAACTCTACACAAATAATTAAAAGCTTGAACAACACAAACCACACAGAAAATGGGGGTGAACTCATGTGTTGCAGACGGTTAAGCAGTTTCTTCTCCTCAATGGCACCCGTCGTTTTACTCTTGTTAAAAATTCGTTGGTAAGAAGAGTTTGAAGATACCAAAGAGGTAATCAGAAACCGTATATCGAAGAATAACAGACAACACAATGGCCAAAAGAAAAAGGACAAACAACGATCGACAAAACATACATATAAAACTAAAGATCGAGTACCACGAACCCCACTAAAAACCAGGGGTGAACTCGGGGTGCTCCGGAAGGGTAAGCAGTTGCTAAGTCATGTAATAGGAACAGAGGACCGAATCGTGACTACGACAAACGGAACATATCAATGGTCATCTGTGTATAAACTAAACATCTCAATGGTCATCTGTGTATAAACTAAACACATCAATTGTCATCTGTGTATAAACTAAACACATCAAT
>MJUT01028954.1:46020-62398 GCA_002080005.1 Gigantidas platifrons | reverse complement strand
CTAAACATATCAATGGTCATCTGTGTACAAACTAAACATACCAATGGTCATCTGTGTACAAACTAAACATATCAATGGTCATCTGTGTACAAACTAAACATATCAATGGTCTTCTGTGTACAAACTAAACTGCAATGGTCATCTGTACATAAACTAAACATATCAATGGTCATCTGTGTACACACTAAACATCAATGGTCATCTGTGTACAAACTAAACATATCAATGGTCATCTGTACAAACGAAACATATCAATGGTCATCTGTGTACAAACTAAACATATCAATGGTCATCTGTGTATAAACTAAACATATCAATGGTCATATGTGTACAAACTAAACATATCAATGGTCATCTGTGTACAAACTAAGCATATCAATGGTCATCTGTGTACAAACTAAACATATCAATGGTCATTTGTGTATAAACTAAGCATATCAATGGTCATCTGTGTACAAACTAAACATATCAATGGTCTTCTGTGTACAAACTAAACATAGCAATGGTCATCTGTACATAAACTAAACATATCAATGGTCATCTGTGTACAAACTAAACATATCAATGGTCATATGTGTACAAACTAAACATATCAATGGTCTTCTGTGTACAAACTAAACATATCAATGGTCATCTGTACATAAACTAAACATATCAATGGTCATCTGTGTACAAACTAAAACTCGATTTACGGCTTCCAATGATTCCTTTGGTATCTTCAAATCTTTCTTATCAATTTCTTAACCCTCTGTCGGTTTTCTTAACCCTCTGTCGGTTTTCTTAACTCTCTGTCGGTTAGTGTAAATGTTCAGTTGAGCAAAGACAAACTATCTGTTATTGTTGATTCTTCTACAAAGCGTCTGTGTCGGGAGTTCTTAACAATTGGAGGAAGTTGACTACGCGTATTAAGTCTACTCGCGAGGATCAGGAGCTATGACGGTCTGGAACTTACCCCATACCATTTCCCTCTCGTATATCACTGATAACAGATTAAGAAGGTGGACAATATTAATCTTCACATTCTGCAATGTCAGTAGGGAAAACAGTCAAATTCTTAAGCTATTGAAAATAAAATCGCAAGACTCGTAGGTTCAGTTTTTTTTTGGAAGTCCAAGCGAAAATTGCCAAAAAGTTTCTACAAATTCTTGAATTTTTTTTACCCCTAATCAGATATAATTCCCTTCGACCGTCTTTAGACATCTTCATTTTTATTTTCACTATATTTGGAATTCAGCCTCACAAGCTTAGTATGCAATAAGTCCAATGCTACCATCCTCACCAAGGGGCCTTAGATGGTTGATAAATCTTATGAAAAGAATAAACAATTCCTCCATTGACAGTACACATACTCGGTGTCGGGGATTTGGTCCCATGCCCAAAAGAACACATCACCATTTTGGAAATGAGAGCAGACTTCTTAGCTCTAAAGCTCACCCAGGAAGAACTTTTCCCAGTCAGAAAATACAACAGCTACGTTGAGAATTCAGGGAGCTATCACTTATACTCTGTTTAGTCTTTGTGAAAAAAATGCACTTCTTTGTTGTCATCTTCAATACGTCGGTTCCGGGATACTGGTATACAGATAATACCGTCATGTGACCTCCATCACCACGTGACTAAAATCTAGGCATATTTTGTTCAAAATGGCCTGTGGTCTTTCAACTTTGATAAGATAAATGTTACATATTTTTCCAGATTAGATTTCTTCTTGCTGTCAGATGTACACCCCGGAACTACGCACCAATATTTGCTGGATGACTCTTGAGATCGTTTTCCTCGATTCATTTCTACCTCCAGTGTCTACTGCTAAAAATGTCTAGGTTTTTTATGAAGTCACGTGATCGGTGGTACGAATTCTTCCTCCAAGTGAGGAGAACATCTTATCACGGAATTGTCGTAATACGCATTCAGGTTTGACATATTCCATGTCGCTTCGGTACGCTTACTTCAACTTCTCTTTCAAAGAGAGATAATGAATGAGGAGAAATATATGCACCTTGTCTCAATGGTGGCTTAAGTCTCCTTTAGTAACAAATATATTTTCGCCTGTCTTCAAAATTGCGCCAGTTCTTGGTGCTTTAATATGTCACAAACGCTTGTTGTGTTTCGCGACCATGTATTGGACCGTTTCAAGTTGATCGATTTCGCCATTATTGTACGAATCCTGTTGGACTTTTCTAAGTCATTTGATATGGTTAGTAATTTTTTACTTCTCCTACGAACTTGCTCCCCAATTCCGTAGTAGAAGCAGATAATTGCTATTCTTATCAAAGACTTATAATTTAAGTCCATTATAGTGTTGTATGTCTGTTTATCATCTAGCTAATTCAACCGATTGTGTTCAGAATGATCTGGATTTACGAGTCGCATGTTGGAAGGTGGTAAAGATTGTCACGTGTCAATACTACTGACAACCATGTGTTCTAGTAGTTTGCAAGCAAAGGAAATGCAATTCGAAGAAATCAATCTGAACATTTTCAGAATTGTATTCATGGCTTTTATATATATATTGGCATATGTGTTGCTTTCCAATCGTTAGGTAGCTCCAGTATATAGAGTTTTGTGTTAAAATTATCGTTGAAATAGTGGCAATTTCATTTGTAAGCTCTTTGATTAATATTTGTTTTAGTTCATCGGGTCTTGTTGCTTTTTAAATTCAATAGTAGTCGAGCATTGTTATACATTGGCTTTATGAGAATAAAGATATAGCAACGTCTTTTCATGTAATGGTTAAATCGGGTATTGTAAGGAACATAGAATCAGCTGGCGTATAACCTCTTTTATCATAATCATCTGTCACATATCTAGGTCAATTTTAATAATCTACATGTATTTAACGAAGTGAAATGAATTGGTCAACATGCCTTCTTGCTACAGTGAAGAGCAGATTGATTCTCTCGCAATTACTGTTCAACATTAAGCAGATTTTGACGTCTTTATCTTTAACGTTAAAGATTTAATACCTTCAACTACATAGGAATATATACCAGATACTTTATAATAATAATAATAATAATAAAGTTTTTTTTAAAGTCGATATTAATTAAAAATATTACAACACAAGCTCTGAGTTTTTCAAATCAACTACATACAAAATACATACATTAATCCCACAGACACTTTAATGGCTATATCTCTTTTAGTAGTCCAAGATGTTTTCTGAAATACAAAGAAAGTTTAGTTTGGAAACACATGGACAAGTTAAAATGGTCGCTAATTTGGGGTTTGGGATTAGTTTTTGAAGCTTTTTAAAACTATCTTATTAGAGCTAGTTAATTAAATTCATTTTAAATTTCAAACTTATGCATGATGTTTTACATAGATAAGTTATGGTATGGTGCAATAGTATATAATATACAAATGAAAGGGTTTGTGGCATTTGCCAGCGATGATTGGCACAAATCCATGACGATGATTGTGCATAAGACATTTTAAATTTGGACTATATTAATTTACAATGTCACAAATGTTCACTGAAAAAGAAAGGACATTTCAATTTTTGATCTAATAAATACCCACCTATGTATCAAAGCTCAATTCACGTACCTACACTAGTTAGTCTGTTTCATGATTTATGTTCTAATTATATTTAATTACTTTAAAGGTGTATTAAAGTAATCCCGTTTTAACGTCTAAACTCCTCTTCAAAAAGTAATTAAAGGTATAGACTCTTTAATTCAAGATGTTTTTCTTGCCAAATTTAAGATTTAATTTCTGCAACGTGCAAATTAATTAGCACTTCTACAATAATCCATCTACCATATGAAGAATTAAATTATATATATACTAAACTGATGAGAAAATACAAAGCGGGATTAAATTTTGGATTAAGGCAAATATCCTTTAACCGTTAGAACTTCTCTGTGTTGTGTGATCGTGCATAACTTTGATGGTGTGTGCTGCATCGATTAACAGCCAGAAAGACCAAACGACCACGTGCGACTTTGAAGATTGATGAAAGATTTGTCAAATAATGTAAGACAAGAAAGAGATTTACATTTGAACAATACATCGACGCTAGATTTTAAAACAAAGGCAACTAAGATCGTTTGTTTTGTGCAGCCGAAGCCTTATACGATAACACGTATTTAAAAAAGACACAAAGCAGATGTAATCTAGACCCGTGTGACGTCTGCTCGAACTAAAACAAACTATTGAATACTAACTTTAAATAAATTGTGCCTATGATATAAATATTGATATGGAGAAATACGGATGATTACGGTAATTGTGGTTTAATGGGCTCATGTTTCATAAAAATCGTTCATTTAATTTAACAATTTACAAAAGAAGCACATTGATTTAATTTATAAAATCATATATATATATATAGCCTCATTGACTAAAGAAACAAATACATATAGTGATTTTCTGGATAACAACTGAAATAAATTCTAAGAAGGAAGTTTGTTTTTTATTCGACTGAAGAAGATTCGTGTAATTAATCAATCATAATTAGTGAAAGACTTAGGATATGTGTTAATAACTTCAACGTGTGGCTTCTGAATCTTTGAAAAACAAAACCAATCATGCCGTCTACAGGGACGAAAATAATAATAACAGTTGAGGACCAGTATCCATCAGATATACAGTTCATTCCGCCAGCACCGGAACCAAAATGGCAAAGCAAACAATTGCAAGATTTAATTAAAAGGACAAGTGTTGTTGGGAGATATTTAACTAGCACCCCTGTTGCGAGGAATACTGATGGCAGAATACAGAGCGCAAGATCGACAATTTCGTCTATAGCCAGTAAAGGACAGAGTACGACAACAACATCAAGTAGACCATATACCGCCAGATCATATCGTTCTATACCTAAAGAAACGCCTAAACTGTTGCGACCACAATCAGCATACGAATCTACAGAGAAAAAACGGACTGCTAAGCCTGCTGTGGGACTTGCTATGGTTCATAGATTATTTGAAATATGGGAACCACAATTAACAAAATCGTATCGAAAACCAGCCATTCAGGGTGAGGACGATCGGTATTTCCGTCGACGTCGTAAGCGTCAAGCTAAAGCACAAATTAGCTTAACAATGCACTTTTTAGGACGTTCTAAGAGCAGATCTTTCTCGAAGGCTAGTATATATTCTAATAGTTGAATTAATCTTGTCAATTAGAAACAAAATGTGAGAAATTCAATGACGGCTAGAAAATCATTTGCATTAGAAAAATGGTTACAAAGTAAAATAAATGGCCTTGGAAAAGAAACATATTGTTAACTTTCATTTTGATAATTAAAATCATAACTGTTTTGAGTCGTTACTTTAACCTAGACATCTTTAAAAGATAGTGAGGTGGCACTTCAAAGCGCCAACAGGATAAGAGGATTTATGTTAATAAATATAAATGTTAATTTCATGTCGGGCACCGTCGTGGTCTTGATCGTATGGTAGTTGGGTTAACAACTACCTGTGCAATCAGTACCTATCATAGCTAATGTGAGTTCGAATCCCGCTCTTGGCGAGGTACAAAATGTATACTCGATACAACGTTATGTGATAAAGATTGCCAGTGACTTGCGATAGGTCAGTGGTATTCCCCGGGTACTCAGATTTCCTCAACCAATAAAACTGACCGCCACGATATAACTAAAATATTGTTGAAATTGGCATTAAACACCATAACCCTGACCCTAGAACCGGGTCCAGTTGAAATACATCGGTATTGATGGTCTTAAAATAAGAGCTATTATCAATGAATACCAAATAATTTAGTGTAATGGAAATTAATAGAAAGTTATTGATTCTTTTGCATGGCATGTGTAAAATAGGGATTCACATCTGTCTCTATCGACCATTCCAATCAATGCACACAAACAAACTTTGAAAAGGACATTGCAATTTTGTTCATGTGCATTTTAGGACTGAACTTTAAAAAAAACTGTTAAATATACCATGCATGGAATAGCGACCAGATTTAATCTCCGTCCAAATAATTAAACGTGATCTTTGTAGAGGACAATCCAAAGAAATATTCATGCAAAGTTGCTTTAAAGTTGTTTCTTGGTTTTAGAGAAGAATGTAAGACATATAGAATGTTACAGACGACGGACACAAGGTGACGAAAGTAGATAACGAGGTTCGTTGAGCCATATGAGCTAAAACAGATAATTTATAAAGAATAAAGAAAGAATATTATATTTATTGTATCTACCCAAAATAAAATAAAATAACGTCTTCACGTTGGTTTTCTTATTTGTTTTATTTTCTAATGAGACTATTATTCTGTATTAAACAACGACCATTTTGTTTTAGTTTGCGTTTTCCCGAATACTATTTTCATAAATACGAGTAGCATGCGTGGGTAAGTGGTTCAAATCATTGACCTTAGACATGTGTTCGCATCACTATAGCCATCTCAAGTATTAAGGTTTTCAGATACCTACCCAATGTCGTTTGTTTCACCGGGTCAGTTAGTTATATCTGTCTTGGTATTTTTCCTTTAACAAGTCTGATAGTCACGATTTTGGAAATGTTGAAAGTAACGGTACCAATAACATCGAATCTAACCATAATGAATGTGAAAACAAAATCTAGCATTTGGAATTTTGCATTGCTTTTCATTTCTTATTTAAATTCAAAAATCTGTTTATTATAGAATTTGTCCAACATCAAAGACTGGAACATTTTTAAAATGAAACAACTACAGGTCATATACTACTATATCAATGGTTTCTTAGACGGTGTATTTTTACTATTAATATTGTAATATTTCTGGGCCGCAGTACAGATACTGATCACACGTTGGTTGGCTCTATCGGGGATACAAAGAACCATATTCGACATTATAATCACTGTTCAGATTTCATCGTTATGTTTGAGGTAAAACATGTATTCGCATGAAGAATACGACTTTCTTTTATATCAGAACAGATAATTACTAAATTCATTACTGGTTATTATGGGTAACCCACCACAGAACACTAACTCATATATTCTCCCGTCGTGAGTATCGGAGCGTGAATAGTCGTGGGTTACCGACGATGATTTAATGACATTCAGGCATTGTATACAAGTAGGGTTGTGGTGTTTAACAATATTCCAATTATATCGTGGCGGAGAAAACCACCGACCTGCCGCAAGTCACTGATAAACTTTATCCCATGATGTATGATTCAACTTACACAAATCTGATAAAAACAAATATCTTCTCTCAATTGGGTTCCTGTATAAATGATAGTTCACAAAACATTAGTTATGCAACAAAATTAACATCTGTGACATTGATAGGACACATACAACCCGGTTTTCACAGAAATGTTGCAATAAAACTTTTATTGATATTAGATGTAGAAGAGTATGTACAATAGATGTACATTTTTTTTATAATCCAATAATGAAAAAAAAAACATCACAGAGTTCTAGATGAAGCTTGATATAGAAAGGCGTCTACTATGCGATTCACATAAACTCTGTCCTACAATAAGATTAAAAACAAAAAATACCACACCGTCAGCACAGCTCCAAAAATCCAATCGGATTAATTCTTTGTGGTCACCTCAGATTATTAGAATAGTATATAGTCATACAATAGTTTACTTTGACCTTGTTGTTAGATTCTTTTTATTTCATTTCATTTCAAATATTTTATTGATAAATCAATAGGATTGGACAACAGGCTATGCCTATACAAATCCTCTCCAACAAGATGGAACAATTAGAAAACAATTTACATAAGACATAGAGCAATCTACCCATCATGTATACATGCAATTCATCTTAATTACCAAGCATAAACACATGTATAGTAATGGCAGAATCATACCCAAAAAAAAAAAAAAAAAAATCTTTTTCTTCTTCTTTTTTTTACCTTGTTAATAGGTATGATATAATTTGGAATAGCCAAATGGCTTTATATTTAAGCTGTTATCATTTATAATATTACAATGAACATGTAAACTGAAATTATGAAATAAAAATCACTAATTAAGTGAGGTCCACCATATCAATATGAATTAACTCTTTTTCAGTATATATATTTATAATTGAATAAAGGAAATTTGGGAGCAATATAGGAAGAAGAGACAATAAGTAAATAAGGGGGGAAATATCTAAACAAAATAGTGATTGAGATAAGCAAGTACAAATTGGGAAAAAGGGGGGAGGGGAGTGAGACATGAATAATTGAAAGATGTACAGCTATTAATTAAACTGAAAAAATTAAAGATTTGGAGCTATATATGGGAAGACTTTTCAATGTTATATAACCAAATACAGAGAAAAAGAAGCAGAAAATTTATTGAATCATGTGAATCTTCTACTACCAGTAATGAAATGGTGAACAGCATAGAATATCTCAGCATTCTCCTCTACAGTAAGGATTGTTGAGCCTTTCAATAATATATCCAAATTTAAAACATCTTGAAACTTTCTTAGAGAATTAAAAAGTTGTATTCTGTGTCTAATGAACAGTGGACAAACATAAAAATAATGGAAATTATTTTCAATTGCATCCCCATAGGCACACTGAGCTGTCAGACAGATGAGACTGAAACAAGTGGTGATTTAAACTGCTTGCTTCATTACGAAGTTGGCAATGCCAAATATTTAAGCTGCGAGAACCAATAGAGTAGAAGCTAGGAGATTTAACAATATCTTCATTAAGTTTAATCTTGAATGAAGATAATGACTGAATGTTCCTAGTATCATTATCTAGTTTGTTACATAAATCCAGAACAGTTGGAAAAAAAGCTATCCTTATATGACTTGGTGCGATATTGGGGAGGGGTGAAGAATCTGGGGTTTCTAACCATGTAGTTAGGTTCAAAATTAATATAAGAAATGATATTATTCGTTATATAGTTGGGTAGCTCTCCTTGCAGAGCTTTGAACATTATAATAAGTTTTTGCTTCTTACGTCTGTTTTGCAAGGAGTCCCTCCCTAATTCACCATACAACTTAACCCTTGAGGTTTTTTATTGTGGGGTACACTAAATATTTTAGTTTTTCCGTCCGCACGTTCCACGCGAATTTGAGTAGGAATTTTTAATATAATGTATTTGGTTTGTTATATAATTTTTTGCAAATGAACGAAGCCCGCTTGTCTGAAAAGAATAAATACCCGGTAATCAAATTCACATACTTGTGATTCTAATTTGAAATTTGTTGGTATCTTCAAACGAAATTTAAATAGACCCCCCTCCCCCGCGCAAAGTTAGAAAATTATTGTCAAATATTAGAAAGTTTCATTGAATTCTCATATTCGTTTAGTTTAAAAACCTAAACATATTCCACACATTGTATAACCTTAAACATTTGTACGTAAATATAGAACGAACGCTTTATGATGATGTCAGCTTTGTACTAAACCAACTCATTTATAGTACTACCTCACTGAAACAACAGTCCGCGGCTAGACATGTCACTACACACAGACACATTTTCCTGATTACGATCCATCCAGTCTTTCCTCCAAGTCCTTTAATAACACAGTCAATTGTATTATTCCTGCTGGAAGTTGTGTAATAAGTTTCTGCACAGAAAATAATAGACATGTTGATCCACTAGTGGAGCAGGAACTACTTGCCCTTTCGGAGCACCCGAGTTCAGCCCCGGTTTTTAGTGTGGTTCGTGTTACTCGATCTTTAGTTTTGTGTGTATGTTTTGTAGATCAGTTTGTTCTTGTGTAGATTTTCTTTTGGTCATTGTGTTGTCTGTCCTTCTTTGATTTACTGATTCTGATTACCCCTTTGGTATCTTCAAACTCTTCTTCATTGGATGGTCCATTACAAAAATTCAAATTTTCTGTTAGATCAAAAATACAAATTGGCCACAATGCATGACATTATCATTAATTCTACACCAATCAAAATGTTTGAAAAAGCTACTCTAGTACACGTACATTAACAATAGAGAACAGGGTTTTGATTTATGTAGTATTTTGTAATGTTGTATTACAAAAAATGTACAATAGACTTTATTTATATAAGAGCATTTGTACATATACAATTACAATTAACGTAATTTTGTATGCATTGACCACATGCAATTTGCTATTAGAAACATCTTTGCAGATTATTAAAAAAAAAAAAAAAAAAAAAAAAAAAAATGGAGAGAAGAAAAGGGGAACGCATACAGTGTAATTCACAGAGAATTCATATTAGCAATCACAGTACACAAAACAATATTTGCCTCAAACATCACGAAATACTATTTATTTTCTGAAAATATATAACATATAACATATAACGAATGCATGTGTTTTTTAACTTTCATAATCACATTTCAAATGCAAAGAAACACGAAGTGTAAAAATACATGTATGTACATTTGAACATGACGAACCTCTATCTTCTACATAGTGGTCCCACGCTTTCTATAAAGGGTTAACACATTAGAGTTTTTGTTTTGCCATTAAGGAATTTTGTTATTTTACTGTCTTTACATTCGTGTGATACTATGGAAACAGAAAGCCTCATGTTTCTATCGAAATGTAGTTGATAATAAGAAATAAAAGTGACACACGTTTTCTAGTAGGCATTGTCTTTACATAGTACCGTCTATCTAGAAAATCACAACTTTTTATAAACTTGAGATTTAATAAAGAAGTAAAAAGTCAGTGGCGTTTGTTTTAAAACAGGATCAAAACTCAACAATACTTAATTTAATTCTTAATTTATTTAACGAGGATTGCCGATAGCCGATGGCTACGAGTGGTTTTCTAACATGAATGCATGATTTGAATCAATACAATTGTAATAACCATTATATTGATTCAAATAATGTATTGTATTCATATACGACACCAAAAGTCTGACAATCTTATTTTATAATTGTATTTTATTTGATCGACTCACAAAAGTGTAATGTGCAAATAAATAATTATATGACAAGGAAAGTTGGCTCAGGAGAACGCGAATCCTCTAACTTGCTAATATGACCTAGTTCCTCCGATGTGGGGTACAATCACTCCGAAACTGTAACCCATCAGCTATGCGGTATGAATCAAATATACAACTCTCGCCGAGAACGAGATACAAGCGACTTCATTGTGTATGGAGAGTTCTACGTTCCTTGTACGAAAAAAATATCTTGCAGCAGCTCCTTGTGAGCATATTTTTGGGAGTGATAGTTAGTTGCCCGTTACAATCTAAGTGGACCCATCCAAAATATATCCTTTTTTTCGTGTTGCAATCTAAATTTCAAACAATAGGCCAATCCGAAAGACGTTTTTTATCCCTAAATACATGTCTCATCATGACTTCTGACGTTAAATTTCATTATTACTCTTGTATTTAGAAAACGTAATATTTATATAATAATGTGGTCTTGTCCATCATCCCCTCTTTATATCCCCTATCATCAAGATGCTGTTTAAATTTGGGAATGGTATTATGTTGGCTTTCAGTGTTTCTAGTGTATCTAATCAACAAAGACTAAAGGATTATGCATATATGATCTGTGCAGATATTTGTGTGTACTGGACAGGTTAATGCAACTTTTAATATTTTAACATTGTCTGAAAAGGTCATTCTAAGGTGTGATATTATATATGTGAATTTTATAGAGGTTGATGAATGTTTTGTTATTAAAAAATGTTTGTAATTTCCCCGGATGTCCCATTGAACGAAGTTTTACGATACAATAGATTGTTTCAATTTTTCCATTGTGAACTTTTATATACATTTATATGTAGCAGCATATCAGCAGCACCTGCATATGGAGTCTTATTTTTCATCCGGTATTATAGAGCACTTGAGTTCACCGTCGCGTTTTAGTGTGGTTCGTGTTACTTGATCTTTAGTTTTGTGTGTATGTTTTGTAGATAGTTGTTTGTCATTTTGTTCTTTTTTGCCATTGTATTGTATGTTCTTCTTCGATTTACGGATTCTGATTACCACTTTGGTATCTTCAAACTCTTCTCAGTTCCTATCTTGATTTCTTGACAGAGGGTTACTGCTAACTGCTGAACCAAGGGTTACCCTTCTGGAACACACGAGTTTGCACCCGTTTTTTCGCGTGGTTTGTGTTGCTCAATCTTTAGTTTTCTGTGCAGTGTTTTGTAGATCATTGTCCTTTTTTTTATTGACCATTGCATTGTCTGTTCTTCTTCGATTCACGGCTTCTGGTTAACCCTTAGAGCAAGTGAGGAGATATAAATTTATGTATATTACTAGTATCTATGTATATTTATATTAGCCAATCAAAATCTACTTGGCCTATGGAGGCCATAAAGGAAATTGAATTGAACGGAGACATATTTTATTGACCACACATATAGTGGGTGAATGATTAATGGTTAACGCTAAATGCGAAAATGTCCAGCCATATTTTAGCGAAAACAAGTTACATTCGATAAGATGATGTTCACATTTGTAATTAGACCAGCATGCTTTGTTGATTTTTATAGTGCTAGGTCACTGAAACAACATGCTCAGTGTTGGTAAGCGTGTCACTCCATTCGGAAACAATATCCTGACTCTTTGCTTTAGTTCATTAATGCTGCGTTCTTAACGCAGAAGCCGCAAATGTCATTATTATAGTCTTTGGTTTGATTCGACAGGAGCTCGATTCCATGATCTACGGCACTTGGGACGAGCACGTTAACGATTACACCACCGATGTGGTTAATCAGAGGGTATAAATGCATGAACTTCTACAAACGCTTATATAAATGAATGTGAAACCTAAGTGTAAAAATCCACAGGAAATAAAAGCTAGGATGAAAGCTTTCGTAGAACAAGAGAGCAAAGATACAGACGTCCATCCTGATATTAAGCTATTAAGCCAGTAATACATACACAAGGGGCAACCGGCCCCTTGTCATCTTAAATTGCGGAATTTTTCGGGTTCTTCCGTACCAAAACCTGGAAAAGGGGAGGCAACATACGATATGTGGCGACATGAGCTACTTTGCAGTATGAACCAAAACGTTTACTCTAAAGATGTTATCCTCTCTGCTGTGCACAAATCTTTAAGCGAAGAAGTGACGAGGGTAATTTTGCTTCTAGGTGAACACGCTCGATTTCCACAAATCATTGCTAAATTGGATAGCATCTATGGAGTGATAGATGATAAGACTGATGTCATGACAGACTTTTATAATGCTAAGCAAATGAGTGATTAAAATGTAGCAGCATGGAGTTGCAGACTAGAGGAAATTTTAGGTAGAGCCATACTAATAGGAAAAGTTAAAAAAGTAGAATCAGATGAAATGTTGCACGATAAGCTATGGAAGGGGTTAAAAACAGAATTAAAATATCAATGTCAGTACGAAAGAGAGAAATTCAAATCATTTGATGAATTGCGCATTGCGCTGGGGAAATTGGAAAGTGATTTTCAATCTGATATTACAATTACACCAAAACAGTAACAATTAAGTAAACAAGTCGTTGGTCTGGAACAGGAACAACTGGATTCAGAACTAAAGGGAATTATTAAACAAATGAGTAAAATGAATATAAGACTAGAAATGATTGAACAGGGACAACAATCTAGAGGTAGAGGAACTTTTAGAGGTAGGGAAGATCAACCAAAACATCGACTTCAAAACTCGAATGACCGAAATACTAGATACCAACATCCCACAATTCTCCTTCATATAGAAACCAAGGCCAACCACCAATATTTCAGTCTCCTAATTTCATGCCAAGATGTCAGTCTCCTAATTTCAGGCCAAGATATAATACACCAACAACTTATAAACCGACCACATGTTATAGATGTGGATGGGAGGGACACATGGCGATAGGATGTACTGCCATACAGTAGTACACACGGATGGGCATCCTTTAAATTAGAAGTCTGAGACAATAGGCCAACCATAGACTTAAAAGTAAGTAAAGGCCAAATGAATAATACTTTAAACTCTAAGCACAAGATTCCGCCAGGACATTTTGGAACTCCAACAGAAACAAAAGTCACTTTACAGGATATTAATACAAAAGCTTTAATAGATACCGGATCAACAGTTTCAACACTTAGTCATACTTTTTACAAAGAACATCTTAGTCATTTTGAATTGAAACCAATACATTCTTTACTTAACATAGAGTGTGCAGATGGAAAACAACTACCATATAAGGGATACATAGAAACAGATATTTACATTAATGATCTGGATGAAACACACCCTTGTGTTTTCTTAGTAATACCTGATAGCCCATACCATATAGAAGTTCCAATACTTTTATGTACCAATGTATTGGCTTCAATTATGAACACGTACAAAGAGAAAAGTGGAGAAAGATTCTTAGACTTTAAAACTTACAACTCCCTGGTATTCATCATTTAGATGTATTCTACTTAGAGATAAGGAATTAAATCGAAACAACAACAAATTGGCTATAGTCAAATATTCAGGAAAGAAATTAGTAACTATACCACCAAACAGCAACATCACTTTATCAGGGTACATGGACAAACAACTACCATATCACACTATCGTACTGTCAGATTTAGATATCGGTATATCACCATCATTGATCGAGCACTGATATACCAACAATGTAAGGAAATCAGAGTGAATATCTCCAACGATGAGTTAAGAAAGGTGTGTCAAGGCACTGTAAATTTATGCCTGGAACTTAGATGTTTTGATATTTAACATAGAAATGGCATGTTCACGTTTCTTGAAATTTCAACCGACTGAGCGTCCATCATGGCGGAAGATAAAAGATCAGAATGACACAATCCCTTAAGTCTCTGAAATGATAACAGAAATGCTTGTATATGAAAATACATGGAGAAGAAATAAAAATGAAAATACCAAACAATGTTCTGCTGTTAAACAAGAGATGTACTTAAAATTTCTGTATCAAATACAAATTGGCGTGGTTGAGACAATTTTGAGGGCTTAATTTGCGATGAGGTAAATAAAGCGAATCGGAGACGAGATACAAAGCAAGAACATACAGACCCTGAAATTGTTTTGATTAAAAAGTCGGTGACCATTTCAAAAGCAACAACGCCGATTCACAAAAATATCGTAGATGGAACTAGGGAAAGTTCACAAGGCGAGAGATTAAATAGAGTTGACAGTCTACCAACTTCATTAGATGCAGAAGACTATTTCAATGAGGAAAGTACAGAAACAATATGTGCCAAAACAACCGAAACAATCAATTTACTACGCGGATATCGTCATCTGAAAAATGAACTAAAACAAATACCAAAAGAAGAAAGATCGGGTTATTTGATATTGAAGTGTGCATTAAAAATGCCATAAGATTTTGATGAAAGATGTAATGGATAAAAATAGTACTGTTCATGGAAAATTTAGTGTTTTACCAAGAACTGCAGAATTTAAGGGAAAACAATATCATTATCCCTGTTACAAAACAGAAGACATAGCAGATGACGCCATTCAAGCTATTGTTGATCAATACAACAAGATGGTACATGAAATATCTAAAGACAATTCGGAGAGAAACAAACTGGAAAACTCCTTTAAATGTGCATATGTTGTCTTATTTGGTTTCTATTTCCCGATGGTAACGGACGACTCGCTCGTCTTTGTAGTTATTGTTTAAATGTGTTTAGTCCATTCCCGACTGCTATTTACAATGTGTTTTCTCCATCGACAAGGGACGACTACATAACTTCCATCGTCAATGCAATAAAAAAAATATAAAACTGAGTTCTGATCAAATTGAATTTTCACCTGATGCAAGAAGAGAAGCATTGCTAATTTTGGAACAAAAACCTGCCGATCTTTGTTCTTTAACAACTGGGAGTAATTGGTTTACATGGCGCCGCTTTTTACGAAAAATTGGAGAAGATATTCCAATGCTAGACTTTGAGAAAGCGGATTAAAAATTTTACAGTAAAGGAAATTATGACCGCTTCATTTTACTAAGAGGGGAAATTGTTAGCCCTCCCAAAAAATTAGTTTAATCTCGCCACTTTTTTTTTTGCAGTACGAACCTGTACCAGACAAGACAAGCGAGCGGTCATGTATGTTTTAAAGACATCGATTTTACCTCTTTCTACAATTGTTTTATTGGATTTTTGAACTGTTTCAACAGTGTGGTGTTTCTTATTTTTCATTTTATGAAATCAATCAATCAATCAAAAAAAATCGACCAGTGGAAAGTCTGTATTTTCCCTCCAAAATTAATGTGTAATTGAACCATGTAATTTACTTTACTGTTTATGCAGCATGCGAAGTTTTATTTTGTAATTTTAATTTTAAAAATAGTATAAACATGAATAAATAGTATCATTATAGCATATATCATGATTATCAGTAATTATATAAAATTAAGACTACCACAGTAACATTCAAAAGTATGAGGCGCTTGAAGGGATGTATTGGACTACATAGAAATAATCATTCTCTATCCAGAGTTGTCGTTCCTGCTACGCTACACAACATCTCTGTCAACGCTCATTTTACAAGATTCTTGTAAAACTTAGAAACAGTAAAAAAA
>MJUT01028954.1:32412-42795 GCA_002080005.1 Gigantidas platifrons | reverse complement strand
ACTATTTCCAGACGCGAAGCGGAGGGAAATAGTTTGTGTTGAGGGGGACAATAAACTTGCTACTTCCCGAAATAACCGGTTTTTAACTGTTTTATTATACTTTACAATTGAAGAACAACAATAAAAGGCTTTTTTCTCTGTGATATGTTTATTTCTAGGTTATTAAACTCATACTGATGAAGAACAGTAAAATAAGGCATATTACCTCAATATTGTGTTTATAGTTGTGTCACTTCAAATTTTTATCACTTAGCACTAATTAAAGTGTAATGAAATAAACAACAAATTTTACCATTAATATCAAACAAATTCAACAACCATAACAACTGAAACTTTCAATAATTTCAAGGATCTAAAAAAAAAACGGGAAATATGAACGTGCAAAATTGTGGATAGGGAAATAGTTCACTTCCGGGGAAATAGTCTTTTAGGGGAAATTAGCAAATCTATGACTGTTAATTTATATAGTAAAAATACTGTAAAAGTATAATAATATCGTTTTATAATCTTTTTTTATTGTTTTTGCTATTTTGCTTTTTTTTTTCTTTTTTCTTTTTTTTTACTATTTTTTGATTTTTTATCGTCAATGTGCCGTGCGAGGTCCTATCGGAAGATGGTCAAATCACGTAGCATGTCAAAAAATAAAAGCAGACTCTATTCTGAGTAAAAAGTTATAAAAGTAGCTTTACCTTTCATAGTTATGGTAATTTAAAGTCTATAATCCATCACATTCATCATTATTCCAGTGAAATATTCTTAATGTTTTTGACAGGAAGACGTTGATATTCAAATATGGCGGTTAAGAAAATTTAAAAAATTTTGAAAGAAACGAACGTTAAATTAAGGAGGATTAGTTCCAATGAAGAATACAACGATAACTTCAGAAACTAAGAGTTACTACTCAACAAATACATCATATTTAACAAAATACAATTTTGACGGTGAGGGAAGCAATCCAGATTCACCGTGAACAGCCTCCCAAATTACAATTTTAGAAATTCGTGGATGTCAAACTTCAGGTTTAACAAAATACAATTTTGACGGTGAGCGAAGCAATCATCATTCACCGTGAACAGCCGCCCAAATTACAATTTTAGAAATTCATGGATGTTAAACTTCAGTTTTCGTGACATGGGCATTTCCTTCTGCAAATAGAACAACACTTGCACATGCTGCACTGACACTGTAAATCGCATGATCTATTGCATTTTTCAGATGGCTTTACTTTAGCAACGATTTCGTCGTCTGTAAGAAATTTTAAGATTTCTTGTCGAATGCACTTCTCATCCTTATTAAGAATTAATTTTGCCACCTCCTTTTCTGTTGTTATAAGGGAAAGAGTAAACTTATCGTATAGTACTAAACTATATCCAGCTCTCCCATCTCGGGCACAACGACCGGTCTCCTGCCAGTATGACAAGGGTTTTGGGGCATCCAATGTGCATGACTAAGTCGGCATCTCTTATGTCCAAACCAATACCTAGGGCCACTGTGGCAACTATGCATCTTATGTGATTATCACCCTTCTTGAATTCATTGATAATTCTATCTTTGGAGTCTTGATGTGTACTTTTATGGTACATTTCAAGTAAAATGTGCTGAGAGTCTATTTTGCCGTCTACATATGCAATTTTACCAAGACAGTCTTTCAGGGTGCAAAAAATCTCGGAGACTGTGTCAATGGAACAACAGTATATAATGGTCTTTTTAGAATTACTCCCTTTGACGCGTATATGTTCAATTAACCAGCTTAAACAAGTTTCATATTCTGTACTTTCCTTTTTTACAATTTCAAGAAATATGTTAGGCCTGTCTGGTGACTTGAATATCACATCGGTGTTGTCTTCCATTAATTGCAAATGTTCCATTATATCCCCTTTCACTTTCTTTGTTGATGTCGCAGTTAAAGCCATAACCGGAACCTTAAAAAAACTTCTTAGTTCAAACAGCTGTTGATATTCTTTGCGGAAATCATCTTCCCATTCAGAAACACAATGTGCTTCGTCAATTGCAATTAATTGCATGCAAGATTGCCACTTCTTTGACAAGAATATGCTCTTCCAGAAAGGCTTTAAAACGGATTCTGGGGAGGAGAAGACAAAAGAAAAGTCCATATTTGTGATTTCTGAAAAATAAATAGAAAAAAACAGGCGTATAACGATGCCGAATATATAGATGAATAAATTTTGGCAAACGCTAAAATAAAGACATTAAGATAAATTGTTCCCATGGAAGCCAATATTTCTTATATAGTAAAATAAAGTTGGTTTGCCTACATAGTACGGAAGCATATTAGGGACAATAAAAGACGATTATCTCTTGGAAAGTAAGTAAGCAATTATACCGTTTTGAAACAGAGTTTCATTTAATGAACCACGGAAATCGCCACAGAAAGGCTTTTCTAATGTCCGACAGCAAGGGTAATTACTTGCAAAGGGTCGTGGAACGAGGGCATGATATTTTTGATAAAGTGTTTCAAAAGGGAGCTTCTAGTGAAAATAGACACCTATTGTCGAAAATATTAGATGTTGTTAGAGGCGTGGATTCACCATTGCTGATGGTTTGGACAGGTACATGTGATTTTACCAAGTTTGATCGCAGGACAAGGTATCTGTCTTTAGACGAAGACGTTTCAGTTGCAGATGTCTTTGACAAATTGCAAAATATAAAAAGAGAAGTTCTGAAAGTTAATGCTTCAACCGAAGTAATTTTTTTTTACAATGCCCTGTATTTTCCATTCGATTATGGAATGAATACCAAAAACATAGTAAACCAGATTCTTTTAAAGATGATGATGAGGCTTTATTTGGTAAGATTGGAAATTTAAATGATGAAATTGATTCAATAAATTCAACCAGAAGTCCCCCCTTTTCGTTAGATTTATTACGAGCTTCGAAGGTTAGACGTAGACGGTCACAAAACAGAATTCAAACAAAATATACTTACAATTTCAAAGATTTATACAAAGATGGAATTCATCCTATTGATACATTAGTTAAATTGTGGGTCCGTAAACTGCAGCAAATAGTAATAGAATTTTTTTTTTAAACCTATTTTAAACAAAAAAGGTGATTACTTTGCTATCCATTTATATTCTTATATTGTAAATAATTACATTCTCATTTTGAAATTATTCCATTGAAAAACAGAGTTATTCTAAGTCAATGAACTATTTTAGAACTTTCTTGCGGTGAATGAGGATTGCTTCGCTCACTGCGAACTCGCCACTCGGTGAAATTGGATACTTACTACATTTTAATATTTGAGTTGATACGTTTGAAGACAGTGGGATCATCGAAGTTAGTCTGCTTATGTGAACTGATAAAATCACTATAGCGGTGAATGATGATTGCTTCGCTCACCGCTAACTCTCCACGCAGTGAAATTGGATACTTGCTACATTCTAATATTTGAGTTGAACCGTTTGAAAAACAGTATGATCTTCGGAGTTATGTTAAGTTTGCTTAAATCACTATCGGTGATTGAGGATTGCTTCGCTCACCGCGAACTCGCCACGCAGTGAAATTGAATACTTACTACATTCTAATATTTGAGTTGAACCGTTTGAAAAACAGTATGGAGTTATGTTAAGTTTGCTTAAATCACTAGCGATGAACGAGGATTGCTTCGCTCACCGCAAACTCGTCAGGCAGTGCATACTGTATTGTGAATTATTTGCTTGAGAAGATACATGCAGCTAGAAAAAAAAGCAATTTCATCAAAGCCGCAAAACTGACTGATTTCTTTTTATTTTACGGTGATCTGGATAATTTGTATGAATCACTATTATACTTTACGGAAGACTGAAGCTCGCTTACCACAAACAAAATACTTTATATTGATAGTATAATACTTTGAATACTGTTTATTACCAAAAACAGGGGTTCGTTACTTGCATTTGATTAGCAAACATTAAAAAAGTATCAACAATGGACAAAAAGTTCGTTTTGTGACATATTTTTCTAGAATCCGTAAATTTAATTAACACTGATTTTAAACTATGGCGGCAGGAGAATGAGTTCGCCTTGGAAAAGTAATTGTCAGTTCTAATGGGATTAACGATTCTACAGATAAGGTAAGTTAATTATTTATTCATTTTTAATGTTAAGGGATGTAAATTACATGATTTGGGGGGGGGGTGCAGTGGGTTAACTTGTGAATCTGCTCCCGACTTGAAATGTCATCGGAAAGTGCTACGTACATTTTGACATTTCCCTCGGATTCCATAATGGTTTAACTTGTGTATCAGAAGACTATGGCTGACCTTGTCAAAAGCTTTTGAAAAGTCCATAACCAGGACATCGGTTTGTTTCCCTGATGACATGTTTAAGGACACGTCGTCAACACATTCAAGGAGCTGTGTTTCGCAGGATCGTTTTCTGCGAAAGCCATGCTGCAGAGGGTACATTATGTTGTTTCTGTCTGCACGACTTATTATATGACTGGTGACTATATGCTCCATGAGTTTGCAGCAAATGCAAGTCAGTGAAATAGGACGGTATTTTTCGGCCTTGTATCTGTCCCCTTTCTTGTAGAATGGGCTTACGATGGCAGTTCTCCAGTCATTAGGTCTCTCACCAGTTTCTAGTGATTTTTTTTAATATTATGGTGAGAATCGGTGCAATTTTAGATGCTAGTTCTTTAAGCACCTTTGGCTTGATGTTATCTGGTCCTGATGCTTTATTTGGGTTAAGTTTTCCTAGTAATTTTTGGATCCCAGCACAGGTGATGTTGAGTTCCGGTGCAGATGGGTATGATCCTTCCATTGGACATATGTTGTTGAATTCCTCAGCATTGATGTCGTATTTTTGAGAGAAAGCAGACTGGAACTGGTTGTTCAGGATATTAGCTTGGTCTTGAGGGTCAGTGTGTAATAGACCATCACCACATAGAGTTGATACTCCTTTGGTGTCAGAGCGCTTGTATTTAATGTAAGTCCAGAATCTTTTGTAACCAGTATATTGGTTATCATCTTCTTGTGATGTTACTTTGCTCTCTATGCTCTTCTTAATTCACGTTGTACTATTCGTTTGATTTCTTTACATTTTTTCGCTGTTTTATTAAACCCTGATTTTTTATTATTTTTATAAAGCCTATCTCTTTTCCGTATTAGTTTTTTAAGGTCTGAAGTTATCCATGGTAGACTGTCTTTTGTTCTAGTTGTTTTATGTGGAACATGTTTTTTTAATTTCCTCCTCAAGCTTAGATTTAAAGGTGCACCACATGCCGTTTACTCCTATGTTGGTTCTGTCCCTTTTGATAATGGTTTCATGTACTTTTTTCAGTTCTCCTCTCATGGTATCCCAATTTGCCTTTTTTTGTAAAGAGGGATAGTACGTGGTTTTTGTGTTCTTTTTTGAACTCTGATGTCTAGTTCTGAAAATACTATTTCGTGGTCATATATTCCAGGAATGTTTTCAACTCTATGGTTTTCTCCGGGTACTCCGGTTTCCTCCACCAATAAAACTGACAGCCACGATATAGCTGAAATATTGTTGAAAGTGCCGTTAAACACCATAAGTCTTACCCCCTTATGTATTCGCGTGTCTATTTTCAAATTCACATACCCAAATTATACTACACCGGTCCTACAAGTACTGTTGTGTGAATTTTTCTGTCCTTTTTAGAATGTTGATCTATCAACATGTAAAAAATATATTTTGTTTGTCACACGTGTAATTTTTCATTTGTTATATTTGTCCTCTCTTTAGTGCATGTGTGTTTGTATATTCATGAGACTAAAGATTATTCTATTATATCTAATACCGCGATTTATTAAAAAAAAATAAGTGATTATGCCAAAAAATTTCTGTCCTCAATTAAAACTATAAATTAAACTCAGATTATTTTTTAATATAATGCAATTTTGTTTAAAAAATCTTAATCCGATAAATTTGTTCATATATAACATATTAAGTCAATACTTGCTAGCTTGATGATACATTTCGTTTAATTATATATTTATAATAAGCTAATTTACCAACCGTCACCAACCAGATTTGTATTAACATTAAATGAACAATTGAATGAATTTTTAATCGGTTTTACAAGTAATATTGTTAAATACAAAAGAATTCCCCTTTACATCATGTACACACATACAGTGGAAAATTATTATGAGATAAGTTACGCTTATGGCGATGGCATTATACTGTTGTATATTTTATGACAATGAATTAGCTTGTTGATTTCGTGAGAGAAAGCCATAACATTGATTCGAAAACGATATTGATGTGAAATTGACCAACGGAAAATATTCATATACAAAACGGGAAATAATATTCGCTGACTAATTAAAGTGTGTGGACAAATTATTTAATGCTAGCGAGGAAAGGGTTGGTTGTGGAATTAAAATGGGACTTCACACAAACCAAAGAAGAGAATTTTCATCACCAATGATGAGAATTGGAGAAACATTTAATATTCCCGATAATCGTCCTCGAACCTCGATAAGAAGACCGTCAGCATCCAAGAGACTTATCAACAGTGCGGATTTTCCCGTTTCTAGACCAAGTATACGAACGAGCATTGGCTGCAGACAATTCAGCAAATTTAACTACGACAACCATAAGAAAATGAAACAAATAAACCATGTTTCTTTTCAAAATCCTCAAGAAACCGACGCGTCTGATGACGAAAGTCAACAGTGGTGTAATATTAGAAGACGAATAAGCAGCAAAGACATTGTTCACCATCTTTTAGAAGAATGGGTGCCACAGTTATGTGAAAACTATAGACCTTTTGTATACTATCAAGACCATGATGATACACTTAGTGTTGTGACAGTAACTTCAGAACGATCTGATAAAAATGGCATCAGCAAGTTGCATGCTGCTGAACATGCTATCGATGCGTGTAGACTTTTACAAAATAGACGTCCAAGTCATGACTTTTCATCAGATATTGGTGTAAGTTGATTCTATGAGTAATTTTAAAATATAATATTAAATTATTATATGTTTATGTGCGTTTTTTTTAAATTTTATTTTCCATTTTACATATACCAAGGATATACGTGGTAATTGTTGGATGTGTTTTTGTATGTGGGACGAATATATCTATTGCATGTCCACATCATGTTCTTTATGTGGTAGGAATATATCTATTGCATGTCCACATCATGTTCTTTATGTGGTAGGAATATATCTATTGCATGTCCACATCATGTTCTTTATGTGGGAGGAATATATCTATTGCATGTCCACATCATGTTCTTTATGTGGGAGGAATATATCTATTGCATGTCCATATCATTTTATTAAGAGGTGAAGTTTGGGTCCATAAAACTGTGCCAAACCAGTAAAGTGAGTGGTCATGTATTTGTGCGTTATGGTTATCGAGTACATATTTCGTCGATTCTGTTGGATTTTGGAACTGTTCCGACAGTATGGTATTTTATGATTGATTGATGGTATTTTATGTTTTCCATTTTAGTAATAAATATATAATGGGATTATAATGAAATTTGACTCGTCCGTCTAATATGCATAAATATATCATATTTCAAAGCCCATAAATGATTTAATGAGGAATTATTTTACTATGTTAGGTCGATTGCTGAAACATCGTGTGGAATCATTTAAACCTGAGATATCTTACAAATATTTTGATGGGAACACTTTAGCTGTTTTATGTTTGTATTTGGTATTTTTATTGTGATGTTAGGCTCGGGCAGAAACTCCCCCCCACAGGAAAAAGGTACGTTTGGGCCAAGCATTGTTTTGTTATTTGACCCTCTTTAACTATAGTTGCATGTAAATGCACATGATTATATTTTTGCAATCTTTCCATTGTTGGTAAATGGTAACACACGGATGATCACGCTCCGATAATTTCCCCCGAGTGAAGGGCATTGGAGCTTCATCGGACCTTGAGTTACTGACGATGATACCCTATATGCATTCTGAACCCTTGTAAGTAAGCAGTACACAAGGTTTTTAAAAGTTAAAAATAAAAATGTCACGATGCTGCATAATTCTAAATAATTTGTTAAGAAAATTGACCAATAATGATGGAAGCAAGTACATGGCACTTGAATCCTTTGGATTAAAAACAGTTTTTACTTCCCCCAGGAGAAAAATGAGGTTGAATGAAGCTGTTTGTGCTTTGATTGAAGTGAGTCTCACCCACTACTGCGGCAGTACCGGTGATGTCTTCTATCTAATCCCATTAAAAAGAAATATCTATTCCAGGTATTCCAATAGGTCGTTGCAATTTATTTATTGCTTTTTTTTGTTGGAATTAGTATTTAATTAATTATTACGTGATGTAGCTGTATTTTATGTCAAATATTGCAGAAAATGGGGAAATATAATTTGAGTGAAGTAAGTGTTATTAACAAAAATTAGAAGTTGTAATGAAACT
Source organism: Gigantidas platifrons (assembly GCA_002080005.1). Classification (NCBI taxonomy): domain Eukaryota; kingdom Metazoa; phylum Mollusca; class Bivalvia; order Mytilida; family Modiolidae; genus Gigantidas; species Gigantidas platifrons. The sequence goes on along the minus strand of MJUT01028954.1, from coordinate 34,431 downwards.
TTTTTTTTCATATGGAGTGAAATCAAGTATGACTTGAATAGTAAAATATATTTTAAAACATATGTGTACCTTTGTTCTCCATTCTCTAATCAAGGATTACCTGAAGTTAATGAGTTTTTGTTTATACACCCTAAGCCCCAATGTTTGCACATTTTTTATACAATAGTTACAGCTATTCCCACTTCCCACTACTGATACACCATGCCCAGAAGCTGAACACCTTGTTACCACTGCCGGTGTCACTCCAAAACCAACCAATCCAAATTCTGTATTACCTAACACAGCTTCAAATGATATCCAACAACATGTAAATAGTGGTGATGTTGATATTCACAATCTGACTGTCATGCACTCTGATTCGGACAGTTGTGCTTCAGAGGTCATGGTACCAAATGCAAGGGTGTTCAGTTCAATGAAAAATGAAGAAAAATACCCATTGCTATATGACAATGTGTTACACCAAGGGTATTTATGTAAGTTTTGTGAACTGTTTTGTTGTCATTTTTCCTCATCACAAGATTTGTTACTGTTGGCATTAACCCTGGTACAGTATGATTGCAATTCTATTACTGGACCTTCAAACTAATAAATGTATTGTTCTTCCCATCTTTTCCCAATTCACATAATTTACGCGCTAATTTTCCCAATAATAAGGGACCCGGGACTCAGATACAAATGAGTAGGAAAATCACTGACTTGTAATAAGCAAGTCGGATTTAAAGCACTTTGTAATAAGCAAGTCGGATTTAAAGCACTTGTAATAAGCAAGTCATTTAGTAGTTTGCTGATTGGTTGCGTCCGTCGTCCTACACCCCACACAGACAAAGGGAGTTTGAGTATAACTGATAATATGATTACTTTTAATGGTATATCTGTATTAAACTTTAAACTTAAGGCCGGATATTCTCTTAATTAACCAAAGTATCATTTGTCGTCAAGTTTTATATTCAATGTATTATGTAATCTTCAGGTGAGCGACTGGAGATATTAAATTTACAATTAAGTTAAAATCATCTATTGTATATTAAGAAGTTTTTGTTTAAGCCATGAATTCTTTGAGATTTTACCACGGGTAGGAAATAATATGCACCCCCCCTTTTTTTTACCTCACCTGACCCAAATGGTGATGTGAGCTTTTGTCACCACTTTGCTCTTTCGTCCGTCTGTACACTATTACTAAAAAATGTTCTCTGAAGCCACTTGGCCACTTAAGACCAAACTTTGGTGAAATGGTCTGTGGGTGATCCCCTTCCAAAATTGTGTCCGGCAGTCCCGACCTCCAACCAACATGGTCGCTGTTAGTAAAAATAAAAAAGGGGGTGAAGTTTTAAAAATCTTCATCTCTGAAACCACTGGGCCAGTTGGAACTAAACTGCTTAAATAGTCCTTAAATGACACCCTTTCAAAAGTGTGTCTGACAATCTAGACACCCAACCAACATGGCCACTGTTGCTAAAAATAGAAAAGGGGGGATGAAATCTTATTTGTTTTCCTCTGAAACTACTGGGCCAATTGGATTCAAGTTTTGCTAAAATAATCCGTTGGTGATCGATCCCCTTTGAAAATTTTGTCTGACAGTCCCGTCCTAGGAACAAGATGGACGCTGCTACTAAATTTAACGATTCTTGCACATTAAGTAGGATGCAAGGTTGTACATGTCTTATCAAATCCTATAAAACCAATATGCTTAGGTTATTTCAGTGAAATACTGTTCATAGAAGAATATGATATTAGTGCTCCGTCGTGCATCTTTTTTTTTAAAGATAGCACTTGTTTAATCATATCTTGGATTGTAGTTTTATTTACATATATTTGATTGATTGAATGCTTGGTGTATAACTCCAACATTAGCAGTATTTCAGCTATATCGTAACGTTTTACATACATGTTTTATTAATAGACAAAAAAAAAGAAAACAGAAGAGAAAGTATGCCAAATTTTTTAACTTCCTTCCTGCTAGACCATTAATTCATCAACTTTCTTAATTAGAAATGAATTACATTGCATTAATAATAATGG
>MJUT01028954.1:13974-30374 GCA_002080005.1 Gigantidas platifrons | reverse complement strand
GTTCCGACAGTATGGTATTTTATGATTGATTGATGGTATTTTATGTTTTCCATTTTAGTAATAAATATATAATGTGATTATAATGAAATTTGACTCGTCCGTCTAATATACATAAATATATCATATTTCAAAGCCCATAAATGATTTAATGAGGAATTATTTTACTATGTTAGGTCGATTGCTTAAACATCGTGTGGAATCATTTAAACCTGAGATATCTTACAAATATTTTGATGGGAACACTTTAGCTGTTTTATGTTTGTATTTGGTATTTTTATTGTGATGTTAGGCTTGGGCAGAAACTCCCCCCCCCCCCACAGGAAAAAGGTACGTTTGGGCCAAGCATTGTTTTGTTATTTGACCCTCTTTAACTTTAATTACATTATTATGTTTTTGCAATCTTTCCATTGTTGGTAAATGGTAACACACGGATGATCACGCTCCGATACTTTCCCCCGAGTGAAGGGCATTGGAGCTTCATCGGACCTTGAGTTACTGACGATGATACCCTATATGCATTCTGAACCCTTGTAAGTAAGTAGTACATAAGGTCAGTAAGGATTTTTCCGGTGGTGAAATCAAGGGTTGACGGTTCCACATAGGCCAAGACACAATATCCTGGACAGAGTGTGATGTAATAAATCTAAATTCCAACTATAGTATTAACGGAAATGATATTCCGTTAAAGGTATATGCGGGGGTAGAAAGGAAAGAATGGAACTTTACATTTTTTTGACGGAGTCGTTTACGACCGCTTTTTAATTTTGGCCTACTTTTGCAACTATGGACGCTTTTGCCTGACAATTTAAAGATGAAAATATTTTCTAGCTTTTTGATTGGAGAATAATACAAATTTTGTAAGAGTTCGGAGAGCGGATCTCAAGTACTTGCAGTGATTTTCCGACTGCGTTTTTGGAGCGAATATCGGCCCCAGTCCCAATGTGTAAAAACATTTTTTCCCCAATTTCATGGGGGAAAATTTCCAATTTTTTGGTGATAAAATTATTCGTAAAAATCGTTAATAAAAGCTTTTTCAAATGAAATTAAAAGTCGAACATTGTCACGCTTATGACCTGGTTACTATTTGTTTTGATTAACCAGGCGAAATACTACGCCCCAATTCACATAATTTACGCGCTAATTTTCCCAATAATAAGGGACCCGGGACTCAGATACAAATGAGTAGGAAAATCACTGACTTGTAATAAGCAAGTCGGATTTAAAGCACTTTGTAATAAGCAAGTCGGATTTAAAGCACTTGTAATAAGTAAGTCATTTAGTAGTTTGCTGATTGGTTGCGTCCGTCGTCCTACACCCCACACAGACAAAGGGGGTTTGAGTATAACTAATAATATTTACTTTTAATGGTATATCTGTATTAAACTTTAAACTTAAGGCCGGATATTCTCTTAATTAACCAAAGTATCATTTGTCGTCAAGTTTTATTTTCAATGTATTATGTAATCTTCAGGTGAACCACTGGAGATATTAAATTTACAATTAAGTTAAAATCATCTATTGTATATTAAGAAGTCTTTGTTTAAGCCATGAATTCTTTGAGATTTTACCACGGGTAGGAAATAATATGCACCCCCCCATTTTTTTTACCTCACCTGACCCAAATGGTGATGTGAGCTTTTATCACCACTTTGCTCTTTCGTCCGTCAGTACACTATTACTAAAAATGTTCTCTGAAGCCACTTGGCCACTTAAGACCAAACTTTGGTGAAATAGTCCGGCAGTCCCGACCTCCAACCAACATGGTCGCTGTTAGTAAAAATAAAAAAGGGGGTGAAGTTTTAAAAATCTTCATCTCTGAAACCACTGGGCCAGTTGGAACTAAACTGCTTAAATGACACCCTTTCAAAAGTGTGTTTGACAATCTAGACACCCAACCAACATGGCCACTGTTGCTAATAATAGAAAAGGGGGGATGCAATCTTATTTGTTTTCCTCTGAAACTACTGGGCCAATTGGATTCAAGTTTTGCTAAAATAATCCGTTGGTGATCGATCCCCTTTGAAAATTTTGTCTGACAGTCCCGTCCTAGGAACAAGATGGACGCTGCTACTAAATTTAACGATTCTTGCACATTAAGTAGGATGCAAGGTTGTGCATGTCTTATCAAATCCTATAAAACCAATATGCTTAGGTTATTTCAGTGAAATACTGTTCATAGAAGAATATGATATTAGTGCTCCGTCGTGCATCTTTTTTTTTTAAAGATAGTACTTGTTTAATCATATCTTGGATTGTAGTTTTATTTACATATATTTGATTGATTGAATGCTTGGTGTATAACTCCAACTTTAGCAGTATTTCAGCTATATCGTAACGTTTTACATACATGTTTTATTAATAGACAAAAAAAAACAAGAGAAAGTATGCCAAATTTTTTAACTTCCTTCCTGCTAGACCATTAATTCATCAACTTTCTTTATTAGAAATGAATTACATTGCATTAATAATAATGGAGTTTTTTTTATCTCTTTTGTTTCATGACAAGTTGGGTTCTTACAGAGACGGGACCCGGGTGGATCAATGAGTTAGGTCGCTGGATCTAACAACTCATACAAGCCTATCAGCAATACGGAGTGGGTTCGTGCCCGGCTTTGTAAATTACAAAAAAGGGTGCACTCGACTCGCATCCGCAAGTGATAAAGTTTACCAGTTGCTTGCCCATGGTCGGTGGTTCTCTCCGGGTACTCCGGCTTCCTCCACCACTAAAACTGGTCGCCATGATATAGCTGAAATATTGTTGAAAGTGGCGATAAAACACCAAAAATCAAAATCAATCTGACAGAGACTACAATATGTGTGACAATGATTATCTTATATGAGAGTTGAAAAATTAACTAAAAATTCCCACAACACACATGAAATTAAATTTTACAAATAATAAGTACTTCACATTGTACTGGTGTAGAACATACAATATTTATTTACAATATATACAAGAATCTACACGTATTAAGTAAATATTTTCGTTATATAAGTATTTATTATTTTCTCATAGTTTATTCTCACAGGCATACACAATGGGTTAATTTTCATAATATAAAATCTTTCTCTTTGTAACAACTTGGTAGCTCAAAAATTGAGAATGTAACAGCTCTCGAAAAAGACCATGTTGACACATTCTTTCATGTGGCTCTTGTTTAACTTCTCCGTATGTGGTGGGCAGCTCTGTTGATATCTTCTTCCATTTCATTGTTTCTTCTTCTAAATCATGATGTGCTTTGTCTAGCATGTTCGTATCAAGGATTATTAAACCGCATAGATGGTGTAATGGTTATCGTGTTCGCCTCGAGTGCGGTACATCGTGGGTTCGAGCCCCGGTCAGGTCAACCAAAGACTAAAAATTGGCGTGTTATTTTTTGTTGGCTTCTACGCCAAGCACACAGCACTAAGAAGCAAGATCAAATACTGGTTGACTCAGAATCCGTCGCCAAACCGGACACCAACAATCCATATAATGTAGACAGACTATTGTTCCTTATGAGCGGTTACAGTTTTTCTTGTCAAATGTATAATTACATATCTTAATATCTAGTTTAGGTGGTGACTGACTTGTAATTTGTTGTTTTGGTATCACTTTCTTATTTGTTTTCTTTGTATTGATCTGTGACTTGTTTCCTGGCATTGCTTCCAACAGTTGGTGTACTGTCAGAGATGAGAAATCAAGTTTGTCAAATTGCCAGTTTCCCTGGATTGTCCAATTCTTATTGCCGCTTCGGTATTCTCTAACGTTTATTTGACTATGTAAGCGAACAGATGGTAGTCTCCCCTAAAAGACAGTATCGCGTACAGTATTTAAACAATGTATAAAGACATTGAACACATAAATAATATTCTCATAAACGACTATGGCCCTTTATATTAGTTAATTTTCATGTCTAAGAGTTGGAGTCGCTATTATTAAAACCGGACACCAACCGTCCTTATAATGTAATCGAGCAAAAATGAGCGGTTACATGCTTTTTTTTCTTTTCTTTTTTGGTTATTGTATAATTACATACCTTAACATCTAGTTGAGGTAACTGCCTTTTAATTTGTTGTTTTGGTATCACTTTCTTGTTTGTTTTCTTTGTATTGATCTGTGACTTGTTTCCTGGCATTGCTTCCAACAGTTGGTGTACTGTCAGAGATGAGGAATCAAGCTTGTCTCTCATTTGTAGCTAAACAATCAAGACTAAATACTTCTACAAATAATATAGAAATCACACAATAAGACTAAAACACCATGAAACTGATGATATAAAGACGCTTTATAAACTTGAGAGCGTGTTCCTCTATATTTATTTTTATGTCTTTCGACCAGCTATATAAGCATAATTTTTTCAAACACAAATATGCCTTATTCTCTGTGGAGGGAGCCTGTTTGCCTCTTGTATTGCGGCCACTTGTTGTGAACGTTTTTTAAATTTAATTACATTGTCAAAAAAAAAACCATATACATGAAAAGAAGCAAAAGGCAAAGGCGGTGTGCTAAAAAAGCCAAAGAATCATTATTTTGACTCAAGGTAAAGTGGTGTCCAGCACATATTGTGTTGGGTTTTTGCTTTGTTTTTCTTCGTCTTGTGTACCCTAATGTTACCAGTTTCTCTGGGTTGTCAATTTTTTTTTATTGTCCCTTCGGTGTTCTCTAACGTTTCTTTAACATTGTAAACGCACAGATTCGAACAAATGGTGGTCTCCTGTAAAAGATAGTCTTTCGTACAGTATTTAAGCAATGTATCATAGCACTCGACACATAAATAATTTTCTCTTAAAAACGACTATGCTATCTAAACCAATAAATGATCTTGTATAAGTAATCCGAGAGTACAGTCCACAATAAATCCTTGTTACATGTCTCAATGTTTTTCTCGCGCCACGATATAGCTGAAATATTGCTAAAGTTGGCGCTAACCACCAATCAATCAATGCAACCATTCTATCTACGAAATCGTGCAGCTGACATGTTATGAAGTCAGATTAAAAGAAATAAACTGAGAATGTAACCATACTTATCTTTACAAGTTTCGCCCTTTGAAGGTTTCTAATATGGGAAGTTTATCTACGGTGCGAATTTGAATCATTTCAAAAGTGATTCTAGTGTCATCACATCTATCCCGCCAATGGCGACTTAATGTCAAAAGCCGTGGTTGTAATGGTTCATAGCAAATTACTTTTTGTTGAAGCGACTTTGAGAACAGTTTAAATTTTTGCTGTCTAGAAAACAATGCAACTTTCGTGATAGGAAAGACAGGCGCCCCTGTGTTCAAAACGTTAAAAAAGTTGGGAATTTATTTGTTGTAGTTTTTGAAAAAAGTGGTTTTGAGAGAATTATTTCAGTTTATTAACGGAAACCAAGCGAACGCATCAACCATCAGCCAGTTGCATCGTCATTTGGCGAGAGATAAAGTTCAGTGATGGTGGTCATATATTCAGCAAGGAACGTACCATTTAACCATCCTAGTCACAAAGAACCACATGGGTCCATCATTGTGCGAGTCCCAGGGGAACATATATACCCCATTCATACATTCCTCCTTTATTCTCAATAAAAGTAGCATTAGAGTAAATAAAATAAGACATCCAATGCCACTTCTCTTATTTTTTCCAATAACGGATAACATTCATCAAAATTTACTCAACAGGTGTCGCTCGAGTATTAATGATGGTTGCCATTTTGATTACATTGGTTAAAAGCGTCTATCGGAAAACAAACGTTTTCGTAACCACCGTTAGTACAGTGTCGCTACCTGATGGAAAATGGGTGAATGTTGTCCATTGTCATACGTTTTACGATTTAGTAGGAAAGTATTAATGTAAAATGCAGGTGAAATAAAAAGTCTCTTTTGTAGAATGTACATTATAGTTTTTTTCAAATTTATTTGTATTATATACAATATTCAACATTTTATTATGAAATAAAGACCAATTAGTGTAGCTCGTTTCATTTCTTCTATAAGGGCCGTGATAGAGAGCAGATGGCGTCATATACGTACAATTATGACATCGGTTGTTATAACCAAGCACTTGTCACAGAAAACTTTTCATAAAATGGAGAGTAATTAAAGATTTAATTTTAATTACAATGAAAAAAACCTATTTCTTCCTGGATCCATTGAAAATTTTGCTCGTTGACCTGGAACCCTGTCCAAAATGGCCGCCATTTTTTTTAATGAAAATGTGAATTGTATTTGTGTTGGATTGATGCGATAGAGTTATCTTTCTTTGATTACAGAAAATTAGTGCATAAACTTCACATCATGTGAAAGTTAGATTATATTAATTGATGTGTTAAAAGTGAGTATGGGAATTGAGTAACATGTAGAACGATTAACCGTAAAATTATCTTTAAACATATCGAAAGACTGCTACATAAATTATTTCAACATATTCCCACTCTGTTAGTATCAAGAAGAGTTTGAAGATACCAAAGGAGTAATCAGAATCCGTAAATCGAAGGACAGACAACCCAATGGCCAACATAAAAGAGACAAACGGACAAACAACGATCTACAAAACATTGCACATAAAACTAAAGATCGAGTAACACGAATCTCACTAAAAACCGGGGGTGAACTCAGGGCCTCTGGAAGGATAAACAATTCCTGCTCCAGTAGTGGCACCCGTCGTATTACTCTAGTTGCAAACCCGGTGATAAGTCATGAATGAGGAAAAGACCGTAAAGTGTTTACGACAAAAGGAACATATCCGGGGATATTTTATGTTCCGTAACGGTTAACCAAGTCATGGTGGCGACCGTACAACTTTCGAAGTGATGACTTCAAATTAATCAATGGGAACCCTTGGTTCAGTATCCATATATGCGCTATGTTATTTGTATAAATGACTTAGTAACTTATGTATTTCCTTTCGCTAATAAAATATGTGGAATGGGATATCTATTACTTCCATTCTGTAGAAGTTGGAGCAGGATTGTAATCGACTTATTTCAAAACCATAGATAGCGATTACATTTGTATATATTCATTCAATGGGTATCTTATTCGCTTATTCAAAGTTCACTTGAGCGAGAAATAAGAAGCATGAACTCGAAAGTAAATACTAATAACAAAGATTTACTTAGAACAAAGAATTTTTCATTCGTTGTCTTTTGTTTTTTGCATTGTGTATCTTATCCTGTTCGTACGTTTGGGCAAGTAAAATGTGCTTAAGCTAAACCTCATACAGGTGTACATCGTAGCAATATTTTTTCAATTTAGCCTCTTGGTTTCTGATGAGATGTCGAAAGTATGTCGATTTACGGAGAGACGACGGACGTCAAGTAATGACAATAGCATACAAATACTTTTGTCCATATGATACAATATGTAATGATTGGTAGATCTATTAATTATTGCTTAACGTCCATGGAGCAGTATTACAGCTATATTCAGAACCAGAACAAGTTCATCAATATATATATATATTTATTACATACTTAGTTGAAATAAAGGCATGTTTGTATGACCAATATGACCAGAAGTAAACTGTCCATATTTTCACACCCCGGGAAAATAACCGGTTATTATGTGCCCCTCGTGCGTTTCAGACAAAACAAACAACTTCCGGTGTTTACGTCTGCAGATGTCGGAAGTATATAATAAATAGTTTAATACATGGGCATTTTCATATTGGCCTGGGTATCATCCCTCGACCCATATTGGCCCTCGACTTCGTCTCAGGCCAATACGAGTGTCTCGGGATGATAACCAGACCAATATGGAAATGCCCATGTATTAATCTGTATACATGTATATAGAAATGGGCACAGGTATGGGTTCACGAGGTCAATGACTTTTTCCTGCCACTTACAAAGAATAGAGAGTTTCGGTAGGGAGGAAAATTGTAGTCTTTTGTAACGGTTACAATGTACCTACCCGTTTAAGAAATCTACTAAAGAAGTCTTTATAGTGTGTGTGGAGCTCGGTACCCTCTGTTGCCTACAATCTTACTTAAATATATTTTATTGTTCAGAAAGACAAAAGGATAGGTAAAATATGTTTAATTTAACACGACGGGTGCCACTAGTGACACAAGGAATTGCTTACCCTTCCGGAGCACCTGAGTTCACCCCCGGTGTTAGGTTTTATGTGTATGTTTGTAGATCGTTGCTTGTACTTTGGTAGTTTTTCATTTGGCCGTTGTGTTGTCTGTTCTTCGATATACGGATTCTGATTATCACTTTGGCATTTTCAAACTCTTCTTAATGTCATTTAAATGACAACTATATATCATATAAAGGTGATGGTAAACTACTAATGAATTAAAACCTTTCCAACGCAGCAGGACCCGATAAACTAAATACTACTTACAAAAGAAATTGGCCCTATTTAATTGTTTTAATCTCTAAACTGGAGATATACCAAATGATTGGAAATTATATCGTGGTTGTAGAAGTCAGATTATCTGGGACCCCTCCCCCTCCCAAATACATGTTAACAATATTGACAACCATGATTCTAGAGCCACTGTTTTATTTAAATATTTATGTGATATCAAAGAACTTGTTCCAGAGAAGTAGACAATGTACAAATCTCTTTATCTATAATACACAATTGCTTTCACAATATATAGTCAATGACGTTACAAAAGAGACACTACGTTATATAAAACGATAAATGAAGTCTGATTTTGATGTTAATATCAGTTTGACAATGTGATATTTGACAGTATATCTGCTAATTTAATGTAGGTGGGTATATTGGGGAATTCATTTGCAATTATGCTATGTAATACATTCCTGTTAATTTCGATTATCACCTTCTGGGTAAAGTTGCCATTTAAAGGGCTTAAAAGTAAGGAAAGGTGTGTAAAAAGTTAAAATGAAATAACATCTATATCAAATTTGTAGAGAAAACACGGTTTTCGTGTTGCTCAATCTTTAGTATTTTGTGTAGTGCTTTGTAGATCATTGTTTGTTCTTTTCGTTTTAGCCATTGCATTGTGTACTTCTTTACTCTTAGTTTCTACTTCATATTTCTTAGATCGTTTTAAAATAAGCTTTAAGTTAGTAAAACATATGGTAAATGCAACAAATTTCCATTTAATGTATGTGTAGCATTTAATTATGTCATCTAGTTCAAAGTGTCCGCCGGACACTTTTACATATGTTATAGTGTCCAACGGACATTTTTACGCCATAAAATAGTGTCCAGGACACTATCAATCGATTTCATTGTGTCCAGAGCTGTTGAATAGTGGCCTCACTATGTGGACACAATTCACCGTTTCACAAACTGAAGGACTATGGGTAAATTGATTGTTCCTAAAATTTTGGTTTTCATTGAAATCGTAACACATATTTTTAATTTTACTTCTTAGACAAGCAATATGATTATGAATATATTTGATATTAACAAAGTTAAAATGCAGAAATCTAAAGACAAAGTATGATTAATTAACCAATGTCTACATATAACCATTATCAGAAATCGGCTGTTTGTTGCCATCTAAGAATGGATCAACCAAATCAATTCCTATTTTTCCCCATACGCGATTTCCACATGCAAGAGGTTGAAGTTCAGGAACTAGAGTTTTATTTTTTTTATTTTGCCTTTGACACTCGTCACATTTGGAAATATATGCACGTACAGTTTCAGTAATACTTGGAAAATAATACTTGGATGATATCTTGTTAACGGTTTTGTTAACACCTAGATGAGCACCACTTTTGTTGTCACACAAATATAGCAATCTTTTCAACCTCTCTGCAGTAATCACCAGCCTATCTGTAGTTTCATTCAGCTTTTTGTCAAAGGGTGTATAATATAGTTCATTTTGTTTAGTACGATAGTGTTTTTCTTTTTGGCGTAAACTTCTCTTATCATTTTCACTCAATTTTGTTGGGTATACTTTATAGTCTCCATTCACAAAATTATAAATGTTCTCATATTCTTTCCCATCCATTTTGAAATGACAACAACTCAAGTTAAACTTTGTCAATTTATTTTTTATTTTCATACATGAAAATATATTCAGAAAAACATTCTTCAGACTAAGAATGTTTTTGCTTACCTCCCTTCATCTGGACACTTTCATAGTTGATGTACTATTTCATGTTGTCCACTCGGACAGTATTTATCAATCATAGTATGATTCGAAGTACGAAAACTATCAAGAATGTTAGTATATGCACAGGCACTAGAAGCTTTATCAATATGAATATTACATAAGCAATGAGCAGAAAATAGTGTCCAGACGTTTTATCAATATGAATATTAGTGTCCAATATATATAATAATAAGAATGCTTCCAATGCCAAAATCGGTCAAAATGTAAACAAAGCGGTTTATTTTTTTGCACGCCTTTTTCGTGTAAATCTCGTGGTATCCTTCGATTCTATGCTACCTAAATATACTTCCGCCTTACCTTTTTCGGGAATTAATCCATCATCAGAGCGTCACAGAGAACTGTTTGTTGAATGCTGAAGTTTAATGACTTCTATGGTGGTCAATAGCCATTGCAACTGTCCCGGGCTGCATAATTCAAAGGGGAGATAATTAAGGCGGACGCCGATAATTAATTGGCCATCTGCTTCCCTCCTGGTAAGTCGTTATCGTAATTCATCAATTTAATTTGTATTATGTATTCTAATCATTGTATGAAATTATAAACCCGCAAGGGTCCTTAATTGGATTAATTCAATTCAATATTTTATTGGAAATAGCACATAATAAGCGTGATCCAAAAACATAAACAGATACATTACAATAATATGACATACATGTGGATGATTTGAATCGACAATTTATGTTGTGAAATATTCAAATACAATACAGTTATCTCCATTCTAATGTAATACTGGACATAAACATATATTCTTGCATATCCATGGGTCTAAAAATCACACGAATTAAAATTCCGCGAAATATTGTTGACCACTTTGGCAAATAAACAACGTGACGTCATATGAAGACTTCCAGTTTAAAACATTAAAAGCAGACGTTTTTTGAATTCACGTATGATTCAATTTTGATTAAATTTAACTAAAACAAGTTTTCGAGGTAGGCATTTTAATTATTTTTGTGTATTGTTGTAAATATGACATGTAGGATTTCACGTTTTCAAAATGGCGGATCCTTCCAGTTGAAAAAAATATCTCATGCTATTTCATCCGTGGAATTGATACCGTGAAAATTACAGCATTGTCCAACCAGGAATATTAAACAACTACATTATAATTTTGAGTTTTTTCAAACTGAGATTTGCCAAGAGCTTCAAAGGTTGGCTTAAAGTCTGTAATCCATACTTCGGATCCATATATCAATACAGTATTTCTATTTCTATTTTTATTGTACAGATGATGAGAAATGGCGGTAAATCACCAGCTGACAGAAAGACAGCGATACGCGCTTGAAATAGCCTCACAGGGACACAATTTTATACTTACAGGACAGTGTGGAACTGGTAAAACATTTCTTTTAAGGTATAATAATTGAATAATTGAAGTTTCTGTTCATTATAATACACCGGGTTATCTGAATTGGTAATTGAAGATTGAAAAGGGGGATGGGAAGCCAGTACAGGCACTCGAAAACAGCAGGACAGGTTTGGAAACACTCCTCCAATCAATATCCCAGTCTGGTTAGGGACCGACCATTAACTGGCAGAGGTTGTACCTTACAAACGAAAGTGTTGCTTCTTTGAACTCTTAGTTTGTTGCTTGTTTAAAGGACACGGTGTAGTTGCCTTACAGAATGTCGCCTTTGTGGTCGAGTTTCTTTTTGTAGAAACAGTACATTGTCCTAAGATTATTGCATTGTTTGACGGTCCATATTGCTTGATTGTTGGGTTTGTGTTTTGTCCATTACATATGCCTCTTTGTTGGCAGAAGTGATTTTCAATTAAGTCCGAGTTGATGTTAGCAGGTGAAATACTATTTCCTTTCTGTAAACATGCATTACAAAGGGAAATAAATCCCTTAATGGAACTATTTAAGTCATCTCTTGTTTCTTGTGTGATTAAATGTTTAACAGGAGTGTGCAATTTACTTTCATAAACTGATTTTTCCCCAATCATTGAAGAATTGTAAAACACAACACAGCTTCTCAACAATATTGTTTTTGACATCAAAGATTGGCCGAGTATCACTGAAAATTTCCACCAACACTGATGTATTTTCCAGTAGTTCTACTATAGAACTTAATGTAGTAGGCTTCTCCAAAGTTGTCTGATAGGTCTTCATGAGAAATAACATGTCACTGTTGAGAACTTCTTTAGCATATTTATTTCTCATCTTGCTAGCTCCAGTTATAGCAATATGGTCTGTAGTTAAATGTCTGTGAATCCGAAACCCACCACTTGTATTGAACTTGAAAGCTTCTTCAAAATGATCCCACAATATTGGTTGACCATTCAGCAGAAGATAACGTCCTGCAGCACTTTGATGTATACTTCTACTGGAAAGTATATTATTTCTAAAAAATATGTCCTGAATTATTGCAAAAATATCAGTAACAAGAAAATTGGATGCCCGTAGATCAGTACCGAGAAGTAATTTTGTAAGACAACGATTAGTTGTCGCCCCATCGAACATAATATAGTCTATTTCAAATCTATATTCATTCAAGACATCAATGCATTCCCAAATATTTACATATAATTGGTGGGTTGTTGCAGGATTGGATGCATAATATGCAACAGGCCATCTGAAACCTTGGTATCCATGAAAAGTAAATTGCAAGCAATGTGTGGCAAGCTTTACATCCTTTTTATTGCTCGAGACAACATTTATTACATTGTTTGTTTGGCCCATATCTACAGCATCTACTAAATCCCAGGCATCACCTTTACGAAGTATTTCAATGTCATCCTGGATCGACATTTCGTCTAATAATAGGCCTCCCCTATGACCAAAGGTACTGACGCTTTGTAGCTCAGCCTCCTTTTTCATCCAAGTCAAGTTATCATTATTTATTCCAGGAGTTTGTTTGACGCCGTTTTTGTAATAAATTAAAGTTGATTTCGAAGGCAAGCAGGGCATTCCAGATTTTCTCAAGTTGTCATAAGCATTGGGAGATTTGCAATACATTATAAGACATAGGCTAATTATCTGTCCCACCTCCTTTGACGTATATCAAGATCAGAATTACAGTTTTGTATTTGGGATTCCAACAAAATTCGAAAATTATCTGGAGCTCCTTTAGATAACAGTCTATCAATAAGTTCATTAATGTTAAAATCATCCATTGTTTTCTCATTTTTGTTTTCCTCATTTGTAATTTCATTGCTTTCACAATTACTATCTGAACATCTTATTTTTGGACCTGTTATCTGATCTTGTTGTTATTATATATATTGGACACTATTTTCTACTCATTGCATATGTAATATTCATATTGATAAAACGTCTAGTGCCTGTGGTATATGCATGGGACCAAAATGTAACATGCAACATCTCATCCAATGCAACTTTAAGGCTTCAGCATTTGGGATTATCTCAATCTCAGATTGAGTTCTATCCCACAACTTTTCTCTGATTTCTGAAATTAAGGCTGTGTGTTTTATATGATAATCTTCAAAATGAAGTGAATCCAGCAAAGCTTTTGGTGAGGCAATAGGTTGGAAAGCAGAACAGTGTCTTGAAAAAATAAACAAACAGCTGCAATCAATCTGTAGAAAGAATAAAGACCCCTCTATATTTGTATATCAAACAAACGCCCAATGTAATAAAAGCAGCATGTTTTCTGAAAACGTTAAACAATCTTTTAGCCAAATCCTTTGAAATATGACACCTAATCACATACACTAAGTATATATACAAGTTGTATACATTCTTCAATGTTCTGATTAGCTTGAAAACAAATATCAGTTTTTAAGGAAAATACAAATCGATTTATATTAAGGAGGCATTTTTCATAAGATGTGTCTTTTAGTTGTACAAATACAACTTTATTTGTGGTTTTAATTAGTCGTAGGCCAATAATATATACATCCGTGTCAGGACTGTAAATAATAATGTGAGTTGCTGATGATAATATAGCAT
Organism: Gigantidas platifrons; assembly: GCA_002080005.1. Classification (NCBI taxonomy): domain Eukaryota; kingdom Metazoa; phylum Mollusca; class Bivalvia; order Mytilida; family Modiolidae; genus Gigantidas; species Gigantidas platifrons. The sequence continues at coordinate 16,393 of MJUT01028954.1, read as the reverse complement.
GCAACCATGCTCTGGTGTCTGCTTCTTCCTGATCTCCTGATGCTGCAATATATTCGGTAGTAGCACTATTGAAAGCACATCTTGCCTGGTCTCTGAATTCATCATCAAATCCACCTGCTGTGATGAAAATACATTCTCCATTAGGAACAAATCTGTTCAAAATTAAACTGGAATAGAATTGATCAACAATCTCTGATGCTTTCTAACAGAAATAAATGATCTCCAGTTGGAAGGCACAAGTGTATCCGTTGTGATAACATCAAAATCTGATTCTTGGACAACTTTGTCTCTCCTGGTTCTTTCTATATCATTTGGACTTGGCCCTTGCCTGTTTGGGTGGTCAAAAACCAAATGTACTTCTAAAGCTTTGTACAAATGTGAGGACGAATAATCCATCTCTGAAACAAAAACTCTGCATAAACTGCAAAAGATGTGTGAATTGAAAGGGGAGATGAATTAGTAATAAACATGCCATCAATAATATGTGCTGTATGAACATTAAAAAGGGGAGACTGGTAACTGGATAAAAATTATTTGGATACTGCTTTTTGAACACTGATGAAGCCCAGTACTTCTGTCCTTTCTCTGGTCTTGAATACCTACTCTTGGTAGCTGTATCAATTGTTCAAGATCAGAAATTGGTTGATTTGCTAGCTTTGAAAATGCAATTGTCTTACGAAGACATGAAATGACGGTCTTTTGATCTTTAATTTCCTTCTTCTGTTTATAAATACTTAATTTCACACCTGAAAACGTCTTGAGATTTCTTGTTCTTTTGTTGCGTCAATGTCTGAAAAAAACGTGGTGAAGGATGGTTATGTCATCATTTTTTTTTTGGCAGTTTGTTGAATATATCCACTGTAATAAATATCAAAATTTATCAAATTCCAACCAACAGACTCAGAGCTATAAATTCACTAGCCACATAGCAGCTTTTCTAACTGTGGTTTTTATCACCGAGATGCTTGAAATCTGCATACAAACATCATATGATAAAAACGTTCAACTGATTTTAAAGAGTTATCTCCCTGTAGTGTTACGTACCACCTTAAGAAATATTTGTCTCATGTTTGAACTACCGGCACTGTAGTTTGTTTGTGGTCTGTCTCGTCTGCTCCTAATAACAGGTGACCCTTCAAATTATGAAGTGTTTCTGCTCTATATGATAAACAAAATGTTAAAGCTGTGAGATTGGACTTGCTGAAAGAATTCAAAGCATTTTTGTTTTTAAATTAAGTTCCATCTCATGAGCCTCACCTAAAGCAACCGAATAAAACATGTCGCCTGAAATAGATACAGAAAAGCAACTCTGTGAATGTGAAAAAAAATCTATCACATCAGAAGAGAATGTTTGTAAATCGACAAAGTGGTATGGTATCATGCGTAGATAGTTTTGCTTATCAAAAGCATGAAACAAGCATACCAGCTTCTTCAGAGAAGAATTGCGTAATTCCCAATTTCTACTTCTGACAGCTATATAAAAACCTACACCTAGGCCATCATATCACGATGGATGAAAGTATCATAAACTGTCAAAGTGTCACTCTTTGTTCTCTCTAGAACCCTCCATTCATCAAACCTCTGCAACATGGCATCTGTAAAACTTGAAGAAGAAAAAATCATCTTTTTTACTGTTAAAAATGGAATAATTTATATATGTGTGACTATGATTGGTCAAGTGGTTCTTTCATGTTTAAACAGAAACAGTCACATTTTCTTGCTATCAGATCGATCAATCTATGAAAACAAAAAGGAAATATTTGGTTTGGATCTAGATTTCTTCTTGAAATGGCGGGGAATATAGTGCTTCCTGTTGATATCCAAATATGAAATTCTAGTGACGAATGATGGGGAAATATGCAAATCACCCATACTCTATCTAATACGTGATTCTAGCTATTTTTAACAATTTCATTAATAAACAGGCAATGGGATGCAATTGTTCCACTTATTTTAAGAATGGGTTTTTAGCGCCATTTTTGTGTGTCACCATTTCATCAGCAGCGGTATCCCGAGTACCAACGTTGATTTCAAGCAAATGATGTATTAAATACATGTATACACGCCACAGTCACGTTAAGATGTTATTTAAAATATGGATTCCATAAACATGAATACAAGTACTTCTTTTAGTTTTATTTATAAATACATTCAATAAAAACACATAGGGTGTCGAAGTAAACAATGCATGGCAGCTCACGTTTAATTCGCCAGCCACCTACAAAAATAGAGTTACGTCCCTTGGTTTCGAGAATTGACCTTGCATTGTTGGGGGGTACGGAATTGATCCATGACTTCCCGACTATATATATTGATACCAATGGATTAAGAATAAGAATAATTTTGGTTAGAAAAAATAAATAAGATAAAAAGTTGCATGGAGGTTTGGAAATCAAGAGATCTTACGTATTTTGGAAAA
>MJUT01028954.1:0-12501 GCA_002080005.1 Gigantidas platifrons | reverse complement strand
TTTTTCTATTTGCTACAGTAATAATTGTTATAAAAATAAAGTTTAAAATATATATATATATATATATGGTATTTGTTTAAAGATATAAAATCTAAAAAGATGGAACTAAGTTTCCTCATAATTTATAAAAATTGTTGTTAGAAAATATGAAAAAATGAGTTAAATAAAGCATAAAAAGGAAAATACAGTTGATTATTGTAGTTAATTATATGAAAATATGTTGTATATATTTGTATTTTGTAAATAATAAAAAAATAATAAAAATAAAATAAAAAAAATACCAATTCCAAACAATACATATTTTCAAATTTGATATACATTTATTAAAACTTTTTTTTGTATATTTTAATGTACTTTTTCAATTGAATATCAATGGAAAAAAAAGTGAGAAAAAAAAGAAAGAAAAAAAGAATAAGAATAATTTATATAACATGACAAAACAACGACAAGACAACAAGTAGATAATGATAAAACTAAAACGAATAATAAATAAATAGTAATAACCACTAAACCATCACTGTTCGCTTAGCATATCTTTAGAATTTAAAAAGAAGAAGATGTTCACCCTCTTCCAGTTCCTATTGTGTTTGCTCCAACCTTCGTATCCTTGGTCTCACATCTTTTCAACTCTTCTCACATCATGTTCTTTCTCCATCGCCCATCTGTTTCCCTCTATTTGCTTCCCGTTCTCTTTCGCATTTTCGACTCCTCTTCCTGTTATTAAACGTTAGAATCCTATTGGCGATAATGGTAAAGTTTTTAAGGCAATGTATACTGTGAGATACAATTTCATATATTTGCAGACGAATGCACATTCGGAATATCGGGAGTCCCTAGAAAATCAAAACCTATTTGACGAAGTTATATAACGGTAAAATCTGAGAGTGAGTGGGTGAATTGTTAAACGCTAAGAGAGCACATTTTTTCTTGGATAGCATGCCAAGAACAAATTGTGTTTTGATGCTGTCTGCTCTTTATTAGTTCAATACGCTTAGCGGAATAGTAGGAGCTTGCATTTAAATATTTTATTCATGGGAGCTCCGTGGTTATTATAAGTGCGCCCAGTTTACACTATGTCAAACTATCTAGATTAAAAATAAATTTGCCTGATGGTGACTCTATGGTTTTTTTTCTGTATGTGTAGTCTTCACATTTAACTTTTTACCTTAGTTCAAATATTTACAGGCCCACCATCAATTCTACAGGCCCGAATTTGAAAACTACATTAATGACCATTAATTAAAACCACCAAAACTCAAAACATGACGATGTACCAAATATTATGTGGACATGACATGTCAATTATGCATTAGGGAAGATCAGAATGCGAATGCAAGTAAAAAACCAAAAAGACACTTTATTTTGGATCCATCTTTATATTAATCTCTTGAAAATTCTAAAATCATATTGTCAATAACATCCTCGGTATATTCCATATCATCAGCACTGTCCTCCCCGTCATCATCATCATCACAACCAATATTGTCAATTAGGATTTGTTTGGCTACTTGCAAAGCTTCCACAACTGCTTGCTGAAAATAAAGCATTTAAATTTTTTTTTACAAATATTAATAATAAACTAAAAAAATAATAATATTCTTTTTAAATTGTTTGATTATGATTTAAATGCTGGTTACATTATACAAATAAATCATTTTCAATTAATAAGTAATTATTATCAGTATTCAGAAAAATTGTATTAATGGTTGAAAGAGTAAAAGAAATGATGACTCTACATTAACACCCACTAGTGGAGCAGGAACTGCTTACCCTTCCGGAGCACCTGAGTTCACCCCGGATTTTGGTGGGGTTTGTGTTACTCGATCTTTAGTTTTATGTGTATGTTTTGTAGATAATTGTTTGTCCTTTTGTACTTTTTCTTTTGGTCATTGTGTTGTCTGTTCTTCTTCGATATATGGATTCTGATTACCCCTTTGGTATTTTGGTGCCTTCAACTAGGACCATTCACTTAAGAGCTCTGTCTCGTCCAAATCCTGATTCAGTACACTGCTAAAATGCTGTTTAATGGATTTGATTTCCTCATCACCATATTCTGCAAGAGGGTATCAAAACAAAATTAAATATAAGTGTAAACAAATAAGAAAAAAGAATTTCTTGGTTTATCATTATTTTTATTATTATAACATATTTGTATAGCGCATTATATAATCATAAAACTACTCTTAAGCGCTTTACACTAATATATCCAGTCAACATAATTATAAAACATATTTACAATGAATACGAAGATAATGAAAAAATAGATTGTACCAGTAAAACGAGAGAGGATCAAAAACATAGAAATTTTAAAGAATAATAGTCTAAAATAATTTAATCTATCGCATAAAAAATATATATAATAATAATAAGATTAAAACACTAAAAATTTGTTGGAGAAAAAGAATACTTACATGCGAAACGATAAAACAAAATTATAAATAGAAATATAAAATAAAAAGTTAAAGGAAAGTGATAAAAATCTAAAAGTCTAGAAATAATTAACTCTTCACCTAAAAATAAAATTATACCCTAAAAATTCATTAGGGAAAAAAAAATATTTAAAATACACATCATACGAAAATCAATCTTTTTTTTATAAGTGGTTATAAAAATATACTAAAATAATTTAAATCTTTACATAACAAAATAAGATTATACACTTAAAATTCAGCTGGTTCTCACATAAAATGAATGGGGCGTCCGAAAAGTTATAAATAGTCCCCGTATGCCTGCCTGAACAAATGCGTTTTAAGGTCCTTTTTGAAAGAATCCACAGATTGAATGTTCCTTAGTGAAATTGGCAGATTGTTCCACAGTGTTGCAGCCGCTGTATCAAACCGTCTATCGCCATATGTTCGAGTCCGCGCATCGCTCGGTGGCTTTAACAATGACAGATTCTCTGACCTTAATGCTCGTGTAGGTTGGTAAATTGTTCTTCAAGATATCTAGGTGCCTTTCCGTGAAGTGCTTTGAATACATACATGGTTAAGCATGTCAGGTAGACAAAGGAATTTATACATGCACATTCATAACTAGATTATCACGACGGGTCCCACTAGTGGAGCAGGAACTACTTACCCTTCCGGAGCACCTGAGTTCATCCCCGGTTTTTAGTGCGCTTCGTGTTACTCGATCTTTAGTTTTATATGTATGTTTTGTCGATCGTTGTTTGTACTTTTTCTTTTCGCCATTGTGTTGTCTGTTCTTCGATATACGGTTTCTGATTGCCCCTTTGGTATCTTCAAACTCTTCTCTTGATTATTAAATGGTAATTGTTTTAGCATATATGTAAAATAACACTTGCAACCATTTAACACAGTTTAGTTAATAATATATATGTAACAAAAAGTTTACAGCTTTATAATTAATATATATTATATCTTTTCTTAAGACTGAAATATGATATTTGAAAAAAGCAGCAAAAACAATAACAATAACAGCTTGCAAACTTTGGCATTTGTGGCAGCAAAATCTTTAAAAAAAAAAATTGCAATGGAACAGACAACTCAACTGAACTGTATGTAAACCTGAAATATTCTCAGATCTAGCAGTAGCCCAGTTTGAAAAACTTGTGATCAAAGATGCCTTAACAAGGTTTTGTTTCCATCTGGAAACCTGACTTCCAATGCCTTTAAAACACTGCTTAAAAACTGTTGTCTGAGGTGAGTTGTGTCCATTTTTCTGCTCCTTGATATAATTAATTATTCATTATTAACTGCACCACGTTTAAACACTCTGTTGTTTCCCTAAAACAATTATTAAAAGCTGTTTTAGATAACTTTTAATTATTATATCATGTTTTCAAATTTGCAAGGCAAGACATCCTACATTCATTCACATATTTACAGTTACTGCAAATTGTAGATTGTAGTTTTTAGGCTATGCAATTGCATATTGGTATATTATATATGCAACATTGTTACGTGGTATAAGCACATTTCTTTTGTAAATCATTAACTTGATTAAAATATTAATTTGTTCAATCAAATAATATCCCATTAATTAAAAAATTTAGGCTTCAAATTTTTACTCACTTCTGAATTAAATGTTTAAACAGTGCTTTTGTGGCTGATACTCGTACATAATCATCTCCTAAAGAGAGTCCTCCTTTCCGAAGAAACAAGGAAAACTTGACCAAATGGGAAACTACATCCTGTAATAAAACAATAATTTTAGTAAATATTTCTTATTATTATTATAAATACAGCTAGCCAGCATTTCAGTTTACGTTCAGACATCAGGTTGTTAATCAGTATTACACTTTGATATTTGGATTACATTTTTCAGAACTTATTTTATCAATATCTTCTTTAACATGTGGCTACAAACTTTAAATATATACAATTAAAATTTATTGTAATGATCTTTTACACAATTTTTTGAGTAATATACTATAATAATAATAATACCTTCAAAATCAACATATAGGAAACAATTCCCCCATTTCACATCAGAACAGCAAGTCCTTCTGCCTTTGGGTTTTGGTGTGAGGTTGTTTCAAGCTGCATTTTGATAGCTTTATAACCGTTCACAAAGGCATTGATAACCCGCTGTACATGTAGGAGCCAGCGAGTTCCTCCGACTCGGGATGGTAATATCTGGTTCATTTTAAGTGCTTTGAATGATCTTTTCAGGGATTTCTTTTGCTTTGGACTCTTTTTATACAGATAGTACAATCCAAGTAACAAAGTCATCAGTTTGTTATAAAGTGACGATGATGAAGTTTTTAAGGAGTCCCTAAAGGCAAGTTCTAGCCTGTGTGCTGGACATTGTGTTGTCACAAGATGAGGCCAAGTTTCCTTCAACCTTGCTGTTAATCCAGTTCGTTTACCTGGAAAAAAACCAGTACAAAATGTACTATAACAGAAACAAAACATGATTACAATATTATTTTAACCAAATGCAGCTTGAATTGTTACTCTTGTTTTACTACAAGATAATTGTCTAGACAGATAATCCATGAACCTCTGATAAAGTATTAAATACAACAAGTCAGTGAAGGTAACAGGCAAATAACTATTATTCACTTTAATGTACTTCAGACTTCAGGTATTTTAATAGTGAAAATGGTGGGTTACCTTTAATCACAGTTTTACTGCATACAACTCGTTTTTATATACAAACTGCTCACCTTTGTAACTAAACTAAAAGCTAATATATATCATAATGAAAATTTAGTAAGTAGTAATTAATTATGAGACACAAACCTTGCATGTTGGAAGCACCATCAGCACAGAAACCAAGCAACTTAGAAGTCATCACATCTGTCAGGTGCAGGTCACTGAATACTTTGAAGAAAGCTGTATAAATTAGCAGACCCAACATATTCTGCTTCACCAATGTACAAGAAATTGTCTTCTATTATTCCATTACTACAACTTCTAGTGTAAATGGATTCTAGGTCATCCCTAGTGAAATCAGTGCTACCATCCATTGTGAGGCTGATGAATTTGGCACTTTGTAGTTTTTCCACAATGTTCTGTTTGGAAACACTTGCAGTGGATTTAACAAATATAGAGCAGGCTTTGTCATTACTATAGCTACGATCCGTGTCAACCCCTTTGACTCTATTAAGCCGACATAGCAGCTCATAATCTCTAAAAGATATTTATGATGCTTTGCACAAGCGTGTGCATTTCTAAATTTCATTTTTAAATTTTCAAATTCCTGGTTTTTTTTAGCTGAAGTAGGCACTGTGATACTTTTGACGTTTCAGGCTTATTGATGCTTTCAGTTTCTAACTTATGTATGTACAGCAAATGGGCCTTGCTATTCTCGTGTTGTTTTGATGGCTTCAAGTTTAAAATTGGATGTTCCTTTGGTAAACACAGACTCAACTTTGTCCGGTTTGCAGGATGTGCAGTACATTTCATTTTTGGATTCATCATACTTTAACCAAGAACGATTTATCAACCATTGTTTTTGAAACTTCCTTTCCCTTTTAAGTTCATACTCTTGTTTAGAGTTGTTCTTCTCTTCCGATGTTGGAGTAGTCAGCTTTAGTCGTTTCCCCGGTTTGGCACCGTCAACATACTTCAAAAAGCTTATTTTTAAGGACAATCGGTTAATATTTTCAACTTGGTTTTTCTACTAAATTATAACAAAGGTAGAAAATTCCCATCATATATTTGGTGCTTCAAGAGCGTGGCTTGATCATCCCATGCCTTCTGATCCACACCAAATAAATAATGTATCAGATAGTTCAGTGCCAGCAGTCTTTTCGTATTTGTTCGGAAAGTTCAGCCAGCCAGGCTTTGGCTAATAATGGTTTTGGGTGTATTCCGTCTAAATAGAGCTGGTAATTATTGTATTGTTTACGTGGTTTATCTTTACCCCTTTTCACTTGCTTGTTAGCTTTAAGATGTAGGTTGAGTAAAGGAGAGCGTGTAGGTTGAGTAAAGGAGAGCGTGTAGGTTGAGTAAAGGAGAGCGTACGTGAAGCGAGGTGTTTAGTTCGTGTACCCGTGAGTTCAGATTTTCAGTTTGATGGTATAATTCTTTATCTTGTTCTATTCGGTCATTGGATTGAGACTTTGTGGTGCGGTCATTCCAGTTGGTAATAGAGTAGGGTGGAGTTTCAATAAAAGTTATTTTGGAGTGAGGATATGGCTAAAGTACTTGTTGAAATCTTTGTAGTTTAGTAAAGATATTTTCCACTGCTTCCGGATGTTGACTAGCTAACGAAACTGTACCGTCTTTGTTTTTAGATGTGAGATCGCATGTTCCAAGCCAAATATATAAGTGGATGTTTACAAGCTCTGCAATTTTGTCACTGATATTTTCTCCCAGTCAGTGTAGCCGCCGTTGGATGTTTTCGCCACTTTTGTTCCACCATATAATTTGACGCTCTTTTGGATGATAAACTTGGTTTCTCAAATAGCCGCCCTTGCTATCCGACAAGACAACAGGTCTCCGTACCCTGTTCCCTACTGTTGCTGCCCTCGGAGTTTGCAAATACTTTATTAGTTTCTTTCGGACATATACGAGATTGTCAAGTGAGTACACAGTATGGTAAGGGGTCAACAGAGAGAAGTGTTAATTTTGGGTTTGGCACTGTAGAATTTCACAATTGTATAATGAATATAGTCATCATTATTGTTCGATGATGTAATAAAACATTTCGTAAAAATATTTAAAGTTTATATATTCCCAGAAAAATTTGACAATTTTTTACAAGATGGCGGCGTGACCGCTTTGGTAGGCCGACCGATTATTTCACAAAGGAAATTGTGACTGAATTTTGCGTGTTGATGATTTGAGTGAATTTTGTGTTCTAAGTGTTTTGACACTTAAATTCAGCAATTATTAAACTATATAGTTCCTTTGCAGCACTAAAATCTCTAATATTTTATACAAGAGCACCGCAAACCAATTTCCTCCATTGACTGCCTCGTTTCAATTCCGGAAATGCGTTATTTGGGTGGGAACTGTCATTACGTATAAGGGATCAGTTATTAAAAATATTGCGCAACAGGGATTTAAAACAGACAGTTTTCTCTCATTATCCAATTTCACGGAGTTTAACAATAATGGAAAAAAAAGATTATGAATTTGAACAGAGCAATATGCTTCAATTTATTTTCACAGGCACAACGGGCACACGAAGACTGCCGTTTCACAAGTCCGACAGCTATTTTACACGCCACGGGCTTCAGACTACCGGGTAATTTCGAAGACTGTATGTAACCTCGCAATGTGATGTTCAGCGGTATAATGATGGTTCATTATCGACAGATGCGCTATGTTATGTGTAGAAATGACTTATGTAATCCATGTCGCCAATAAAACATGAGGAACATCTTTTACTTCCATTCTGTAGAAGTTGGAGCAGAATTTCAACCAAATGATATCAAACCATAAGTAGCGATTATATTTGTACATAATCTTTCTATGGATATCTTGTTTGATTATTTAAAATTGATTTGAGCGAGAACTAAGAAGCAGGAACTCGAAAGTAAATACTAACTAGGAAGAACTGTTTTCCTTAATGAGACAATCTGTACAACAACCTATCTCGAAAGACAAAAATGTTATGGCCCGGACAAGAAAATACTATTTAAAAAAACATTATTTGACCTTGAGGTCCAACGAAGGTCCTTGCGGTATGCGACACACCGCCTTATGGTCATGCACCCACATACCAAATATCATTGACCTATCTCGAAAGACAAATGTTATGGCCCGGACAAGAAAATAATATTTAAAAAAAATTTATTTGACTTTGAAGTCAAAGGTCAAGGTCCCACGAAGGTCATTATAGTATGCGACACGCCGCCTTATGGTCATGCACCCACATATCAAATATAATTGACCTATCTGGAAAGACAAAAAAGTTATGGTCCGGACAAGCTTCGCTGAGAAGAAGCAGAAGCGGAAGAATAAATCAGGCTAAAACAATATGTGTCCCTTCGTTCGAAGGGGAGACATAATAACAAAGAAGTTCTCACTCGTTGTTGTTATTTGTTTATTACATTGTGTATCTTATCCCTTTTGCACGTTTTAGCAAATAAAATATGTTTAATCTAAACCTCACACTGGTGTACATCGTAACAAAAATTGTTTTTCAAATTCAGCCTCTTGATTTCTGATGAGATGTCGAAAGTATTGCGGTTTACGGAGAGACGAAGGACGTCAAGTAATGACAATAGCTTCCAAACACTTTTGGTCCCACTGATGCAATGTAAGCATATCATTTTGGAGATTCTATAATAAATTGTGATAATAATAAAAGTCAAGGAAGTTTAATGATTGGTAGATCTAGTAATGACTGCTTAGCGACCATAGAGCAGTATTACAGCTATATTCAGGACCAGAACAAGTTCAACAATGTATATAAACTACAGTATATAGAAATGAGGGAAGGTATGGGTCATCTAGGTCAACGACTGCCACTGAAAAAAGAATAGAGAGTTGGGTAGAGACGAAAACTGTAGTCTTTTGGAGCGGTTACAATGCACCTACCCGTCTTCCAAATCTACAAAAGAAGTCTTTATAATGTTCATGGAGCGTGGTACCCTCCAAACACGTTAACCACAATGGTCCATGACCAGGCTTTCGGTATTATGACATGACAATCCCACATCGAGAGGACTCCGCCACCAGGGGAGGCGCTGAGGAGCTCTGTGAGTTTGAACCATTAGAATCTTCCCAAATACCGAGGGAAGTTAAATGTCATTTAAATGACAACTATATATCATATACAGGTGATGGCCAACTACTAATGAATTAAAACCTTTCCAATGCAGCAGGAACCGATGAAGTAAAACATAGATTACTCAAAGAGCTTACAAAAGACATTGCACCTATTTTAATTTTAATTATTTCTAATCTCTAAACTGGAGATATACCAAATGATTGGAAAAAATATATCGTGGTTTTAGAAGTCGGAATATCTGGGATACCCCCCTCCCCCTAAAAAAAACCCAACATAAAATAGATGTTAATATCGACAACCATGATGATTCTAGAGCCACTATTTATTTAAATAGTCATGTGAAATCACAGAAATTGTTCCAGAGAAGTAGAAAATGTACAAATCTCTTTATCTATAATACACAATTGGCTTCACAATATTTAGTAGGTGGGAAAGTTACAAAAGAGACAATACGTTATATAAAACGATCAATGGCGTCTGATTTTGATGTCAAAGTTTCATATTATGTATGTTAATATCACTTTAATAATTTGATAATTGAAGGTATATATGTGTGTGGGTGTATTAAGGGATTGATTTGCAATTGTGCTATGTAATACATTCCTGTTAATTTCGATTGTCACCTTTTGGGTAAAGTTGCCATTTAAAGAGCTTAATTAAAAGTAAGGAAGGGTGTGTAAAAAAATAAAAGAATGAAATAACATCCATCTATATCAAATTTGTAGAGAAAACACGGTTTTGGTTGGGTTCGTGTTGCTCAATCTTTAATATTCTGTTTAGTGTTTTGTAGATCATTGTTTGTTCTTTTCGTTTTGGCCATTGTATTATCTGCCCTTCTTTACTTTTAGTTCCAACTTCATATTTCTTAGATCGTTCTAAAATGAGCTTTAAATAAGTAACACATTTGGTAAATGCAACACAATTTCCATTTAATGTATATACAATGTATGTAGACATGCAATCGTTACTTATCCGTTAGATATAAGTTCATGTTACGATTTCTACAACATGGAAGTAAAGGAGATCACGTTACTAATAATTTATTAGCTAAGAAGAGTTTGAAGATACCAAAGGGGGGTAATCAGAATCCGTAGATCGCAGAAGAACAGAACACGCAATGGCCAAAAGAAAAAGGACAAAATGACAAACAACGATCTACAAAACATACATATAAATCTAAAGATCGAGTAACACGAACTCCACTAAAAACCGGGGTGAACTCAGGTGCTCCGGAAGGGTAGGTAGTTCCTGCTCTACTAGTGGCAATCTAGTTACAAAGCTAAAGTGATTACACTAATTACCAAGTCATTTCTTCAAATAACAAAGCGTATATCTTGATACCAACGGATTTAGAATAAGAATAATTTATAGAACATGACAAAACAACGACTAGTAGATAATGATAAAACTAAAACGAATGATAAATAAATAATAATAACCACAAGTACTACGGCATCACCGTTCGCTTAGCATATCTTTAGAATTTAAAAAGAAGAAAAACAAGTATTTCCCCTCTTCCAGTTCCTATTGTATTAGCTCTAACCTTCGTATCGTTGGTCTCAAATCTTTATAATTTCTTCTCCTGTCATGTTCTCTCTTTCACCCCCCCCCCCAATCCGTTTCCCTCTATTCGCTATCCGTTCTCTTTCTCATTTTCGACTTCCTGTTCCTGTTATTTAATGTTAGTATCCTATTGGCGATAATGGTAAAGTTTTTATGGAATGTATACTGTGATAAACAATTTCATATATTTTCGGACGAATGGACATTCGAAATATCGGAGTCCCCTAGAAATCAAAACCTATTTGACGAAATTATAGCTGTAATAAAAACGTAGATATCCAATTTGGTGCACACAACGTGTTTCTGGAATAACATTCATCAGGTGCGCACAAAGTCGAAAGATTGGTAAACCTAATAATTTAGTAAGTTTGAGAGCAAGTAAACCAAAGGGCCTAAACATAATCGCCAAAATTGGCTACGATCACCTAGGCATGAAAGTGAGTGATAAGAGAGCACCATTTTTCATGTATATCATACAGAGAACAAGTTTTATTTTGATGAGATGGTGATGCTGTCTGCTTTTTATTAGTTCAATACGCTGAGTGGAACAGTAGGAGCTTGCATGGCTCACCTAGTGTACAAATAGATCCATGATTTTTTTTTAAATAGTTTGACATTTTATGTTGCATTCACCATTGTTTTCAATGAGCAGTTGCCATGTATTTACCATTAGGTGGTATGTAAAACTATGTTTTACAGCGGCGTCCATCTTAGATTTCGGATTGCCGTCAAGATCTTTACGATGGTTGTTTGGTCCAATAATTCTAATAGAGGGACAAATACATATGTGTCATTTCCATAACGTTTGGTAGCAATATTTGGTTATTACAGGATTTTAGATATTTGAATTGACTTTACATGATTGTCTATTCCTAGTAACCATGGTGACCAAGTTTGATAGTGGGTCAGGCCATCAATCATATTTCTGAAAGAAGATAATAAATGTAATAGATCGAATTTCATTACAATCACCGTCAGATGGAGCTGACAGACAATACAATGATCAATGTAAAAAGAGAAAAAAAAACCAACATTGGTCGACAAAACACTACACCTGTACAGAAATCTATAGATTGATCAACACGATCCCGACAAAAAAACATAAAATGGGGATGGACTCGAGTGCTCCGGAACGGTAGGCAGTTCCTATCAACTAGTGGCACCGGTTGTGCTACTCTTGTTACAAACCCTGTGATAAGTCACGAATGAGAAAGGGACAGGACTATGATTACGACAAACGGAATACAGGTAAACCTTCTTTAGTGACCATCGACTTGTATTAAGTGATCTTAATTTTAATTTCCCCTCACAATACATTTCATTTTAATTAAACCTGTATTTAGTGACCACCTGTCTTATGTGATCATATTTCAATGTTCCCATCTAAGATCACATAAGACAGGTTTAACTGTATACCCGTAGTCATTTGTGACACAGTAGTTCATTTGTTAGCAGCAACCCTTTGTCAAGGAAGTAAGGATAGTAACCACAAGCTCCCCACTAAGAGTTATTTACTCCATACACAGGTGCTTCTGGCATGTTTCTATATACATACCAATAGAAAGTTCACAATCGGGAAATTGAAATCATCTTTTTTGTTGTAAATTTTGGTTGACCCTCGCTGTCAGTAATAAAACAAACTTAAAAGTTAGTTCAACTGTATTTCATTAAAAAGAATAGCCACCGTAGATACAACTACATTGTCATCGGAAGGGACAACTCCTATTTGTAAAAACCAACAACAACACTGTGATTATAAAGGTAAAGGTAAAAGGTCAAATATAT
>MJUT01028940.1:16387-33619 GCA_002080005.1 Gigantidas platifrons | reverse complement strand
ATACCCAATGCATGCAAAGACATAATTGTGTTATATATCTCTGATCCATGAATAAGTAATACATGGATAATCAATATTTTGTATAAGTACATCAATCCCAAGACCAGGACAGGTACAAGATTGTGTGACACTGATACTGATAGTGATAGAGAACAGTTGACATGGATTTTACAATTAATTTATAAGCAATCACTTCACATTTTTTTTTTATATACATCCATATGAAATAACCAATCGATTAGTTATCGAATCGATGACAAATGTAGTTTACTTTAATTAAATAAATCAAAAAATTATATTGTTTTCATATTTGACGCCGATAGAGTTATTGAATATTGCTATCTCCCTTTATCGGTCTGCCGGATCACTTGGGTGTTTTATTGTTTTCGAGATTGATTAAATGATTGAGTACGTACACTTCGACGTAAAAGTTCTAGAATATACGTGTCAATAAATTCACAGTTCAAAACATATTCACAAAGAGCAGATAATAAAGATATATAATTTTGCTACGAGATCAATGAAGAACTTGACAGAAGACGACGATTTACAATTTTACACCATCGACCAACTGGAATCGTCAATTTTCCGCGTTTTATCTGGCCTTATTCTCTATTGTTGGCTGCATAGTAGCTCTCATAGCACTTTTCTTAAACAAAAACAAGTAATCTTTCAGAAAATATCACATTTTTAATTCAACTTTCACTCTAAATTCTAGAACTTTTCGAAATTAGCTAAGGCACTGATTATAGTCACGTGACCACCATTTTATCAACAGCAATCCACGTTGACTCGCACAAAGTTGAAACATGTTCACTTTCGAACATGTATTAATAACTAGTTGCAATATGCATCAACTATTGTTATGTTTTACTCATTAATTTGCATTACATACATGACCCCCCTTTTTTATTGCGTGCAATCTTAGAAACAGCCTTAACACACCTGCGTATTTTCAACAGGCTAAATCTTCTTAGTTGAAAATATATGCTAAATAGATTATAACATGTCATTTTCTCAGGTTGATATCAGGTCCGATATGGAAAATGCCATGTAATAATCTATAAATATAGAATTAAATCCATCTTTTTAAAATACACTATGATTATCCTATTATCCTATTCAACATATCAAATCCATGCTGTTGTGACTGTTTTTTTGAATTTTTACTGAAAATAGAACCCAACTAATTAGTAGATATCTTATTCAAAGGCCAAATATATTAAAATTTAAACAAATTATGTTCTCCCATTAATACGGCGTTTTAACACCGCTGAACCAGTGGTGGAACAATTTGTATTCCTCTAGAGGATTAAAATGCCTCGTGCCTTTCCCCGCATTAATTTCACATTTTGAAATAAAGCTCGTGTTATATAATGGGAGAAACACATTCTCCTTCAGTTGCCCATGTGGGTTACGATATTTCTCTACTCTCGAGAGTTAAATTTAAAATTTTAACCACTCGCCTAACGGCTTGTGGTTAACATTTTAATTTAACTCTCTTGAGTGGAGAACTATCGTATCCCACGTGCAACTGAAGGGGAATCTATATTTAAATTAAATGTACAAGTCATGTATGTTTGCAATTTTCATTTCGTTATTATATAGCAGGGCTTTTGAATAAAATTATCTGAAATTAAAAAAAGAAAAAAAGAAAAAAAGGCATCAATCATATCTGATAGTTTTTATGGACAGGGTCTAAAACGCGGAAGTGTGAAAACACGGGAAGCCTAAAATGGGTACTTGAAAGGTCATATCTTGAAAAGTACTCAACCTAGGATAAAAATTGCAACGGGTTTTAAAAGCTATTGTTCAGATCTATCTTTTCAAGTAATAAAAGATAACATATTTTATTACTTAGGTACTTAACAGTTGACCGGAAATGTCTAAAATGAGAACGAGCAATGGATAAAATTTGATATCAAATGGCTCAAAATTCAAAGAACCGGTCAAAAACCGTTTAGATATTCTTAAAGAGAATTGTATACTCTATCAGACGATATAAAAATCTTTGTGTTAAAATATTAGATAAAAGCACAATCTTCACCGGAAGTCTATTTTCTCAGAGTTAGCCAACAGCACATTTTCAACTTTGATCTCAAATTTCTAAAATTTCAAGGAATCCGGTCAAAAACCGTTTAAATATTCTTAAAGACAATTTTATACTCTATCTGCTGATATAAATATCCTTTTGTTAAGGTATTAGATAAAAGCACAATGTTGACCGGAAGCCTACCTTTTCACTGGCAATTCATGCAATTTAATCCTCCATCTTATTAATTACATATAATTCCATTTCTCCGCCAAATTTCACAATTTATTTTATATATTTAACCATATTAAAATCTTTTTACTACCATTAAACACTTGTTTAAAATTTAAACTGATAGCAGGTGCCTGATTAACCGTTACGTAACATTCTTTTTTAATTACTGTTTTCATGGGTAACACAAATTTACTATTTGACAGATAATGCCCCTTTAAGGTATTATTGTTTGTATAAGGTATCTTTCTAGTAATCAGAAGCCTATCTTTATGCACCATCTTTCCTTGTACTTTGACAAATAATCTTTGAGAACATTGCGCAGATACCGGAAGTTGAACTCGGGGGCAAATACGGATGCCTGAGGGCAAATATTAATAAGTAACATTGACTTCTAGCTATTCTTGGACAAGAAAAAGCGAACATATTGCAACAAAATATGTGATAAAAAATACATATATTGTTTTCAATTGTGACGACAGGATCGCCAAGTGTGATAAGAGTCAAACGGACATCCTTGCTGGTTGATATAGTAATGCAATTAATTTTTTTATTTTTATTTTAAACATTTAGTTTTAAACATAAAATACAAAAGATTATTAACATATAAACACAAACAAATTAACAAAAAAATAATTTTGAAAAAGAAACAGTTAATTTCAAATCCACAATTCCATCCACGTCGGACAACAGACAGCCGGTCGGCAACATCAATGACTCCACCAGTACTATGCACACATCACACGTCAAACATCAAACTATAATACAGGACCTTGAACAAGACAAGACAACGACCATACACACTCCACAGTAACTTTACAACGTGTGGTGAATGAATCCCAAAAAAACGACAACTTAAATACCCCTAACCTACCCAAGAAGTCGTGCAACATGATATGTACTTTTAGGAGTTATGAAACCAATAAAAGTACAACTAGCCTTTTTGATCTATTGTATTAATGTTTACTACGATTCCGAATAGAGTATGAGAAAAATCAATACTTAAGTCCTCTAAACTTCAAAAGACTTATTCAAAACGGAAATAAACTAATTGCAAGTGGAAAAAAATAGTAAAAGCTAACCACCAAAACACAACAGGAAAACCTTCAAAATCTTAACATCGTAACATCAATGAATAAAATAAATATGCATTCGCGTAATTTATTCAGCCTTTTTTTTAAATACCTTTCACTACCCCCGCCCCCATTTTAACAATCGATCCATACCTTGTAAAATTGGGCGTTTAGAAACTACCCTGACAGGAATTCACAATCAGGCGTGTATATGTTTCAGGTAAGATTAATATTTTTGCCATTTCTTCTTGGCGTTTATCTATATTTCTGATATTATGTGTTCTATTTCATTTTTCATAAGACATATTCATATTATATTGTACAATAATACTCCCAGCAATGCTATCGTAAAAATACATTACATACCTTTCTTAAATGACTAGTATTTCAATCAGTGTACCTTGATGTGTTAACATTATGTGGTTGAATTAAGTAAATTGTGTAAATGCATTAGAATATTGTTAACAGTAAATATGTTAGTATTTTTGATATTTATTTCTTTACCATGTAATTTGGTTATTAGAAATACAGATATATACATTATAAATTGGCGAGTGAAATCGGTTTCCACATTAATTATGTGTCAGTCACCATTTAAATATGTTTAACTTTATTCTCTTTACCAATATTACTCAGGTTACAGAATAAGAGAGTTCAAATTAGTACAAAGTAAATACATGTTTTTATATCAATTATCAAGATTATGGGTGTACATTAAATACAAGTTATGGAAAGAAGGTTTAACATTAAATACACATGATATACCTTAGTAACATTGGCTTAGATTCAATTCATTATCTCATGGAATGTGCATTATGCCAAAACCCAAGATATTATTGTTTTTAAGAAACTTCAGAGAAATTAACAAAAATATAGAAACATTACTCTTTGGAAATGATGAAATTAATATAAACGAAACTTCTATTATCTTCAATAAAGTTTGAGCAAAAAAGATGTTAATCAGTGGTCTGTCATCTGGTCTACATCAACATCCATATCCACTTATTACCCTTGTTTCACTATATATTGTGTTAAATATTATTTATACTTATGCATGTGATATTTTTGTTGACCTTATTATGACTTTCTTGACTTAATTTCTTCTGTCTTCGTGAAGAATAGGGCTGGAAACAAGTCCTCTCCATTTGCTTCTGTCCTGGGCTGATCTTACTGCCTCTGTCCATGATTCGAACCCAAACTCTTTCCCCTCCTTCACTATGGTACGTCTACATGTTTCTTTTGGTCTTCCTCTTTTTCTCTTCCCCTCTGGTGTCCAACTGAATGCTATGCGTGTGTGAGAATTGACATCCATTTGAACCTGAATATCAACTTTCTTAAAATTAAATATATACAATGTATGTAAAATTAATTTTAATAAATATAATCATTAAAAAAATAAGGTTTTATCTTAGAATATTAAAATTTAAATAAATAAAAACTTGTGAAAAAATATTGAAATGAATTAGGCTATAATATTTATTTATATCTACACTTAAATTAGTTTTTTTATTATTTATTTAATTTTAGATGTATACAATGTATGTACAATTCATTTCAATAAAACAAAATAATTAAGAAATACGGTTTTATCTTAGAAAATTAAAATTTCAATAAAAAAGAGGGTATAAATGTTGAAATGAATTAGACTATCATAGTTATTTAACTTTGAAATATTAAAATGTAAATTAGTATAAAAAAACAACATTTGAATAAATATTAGGAACAAATCATGTATCTTTGAGCTACAGATAATTAATGGTTAGAACAGTTAAGAAATGAATTCTTTGATAAAGATGATATGTTCAGTTGAAGTGAATATATTCCCCATTTGATTTATAAATGGCTATGAATTGTCCAAGCCTACTGAACAGGCCAAGTTAATTGAAGTAACTGTTCTTCAGGCCAATATATTTTGCATATGATGACATATGTCCATACTGATGGATGCTTGTATTATTTTATCCTTAATTGTGTGCTAAGTAGTAATAATTAACATATATATACAATATATCTGAAAATGTAACCCAACAGTGTTAGAATTAGATCTTTGAGCTGACAAAATTGTGTTCTATCTCGACAGGTTTTGAACACACACCATTGATACACTGCAACACAAATCGCTTAGCCTTATGTCCTGCACCACTCAACTACGTATATATATTGTTTAATTTCTAAAGAAAAACTGCAATGTTAAGTACCTGGTTTTAAAACCAGTATATTACATATGTTTTATAACCATACTTATGATTATTATGCGCGCAGGTGTGTTAAGGCTGTTTCTAAGATTGCACGCAGTAAAAAAAAGGTGGGGGTCATGTATGTAATACAAATTAATGAGTAAAACATAACAATAGTTGATGCATATTGCAACTAGTTATTAATACATGTTCGAAAGTGAAAATGTTTCAACTTTGTGCGAGTCAACGTGAATTTCTGTTGGTAAAATGGTGGTCATGTGACTATAATCAGTGCCTTAACAAATTTCGACGAAAAGTTCTAGAATTTAGAGTGAAAGTTGAATTAAAAACTGGATATTTTCTGGAAGATTATTTGTTTCTGTTTAAGAAAAGTGCTACGAGAGCTACTATGCAGCCAACAATAGAGAACAGGGCCAGATAAAACGCGGAAAATTGACGATTCCAGTTGGTCGATGGTGTAAAATTGTAAATCGTCGTCTTCTGGCAAGGTTTTCATTGATCTCGTAGCAAAATGATATATCTTTATTATCTTCTCTTTGTGAATATGTTTTGAACTGTGCATTTATTGACACGTATATTCTAGAACTTTCACGTCGAAGTGTACGTACTCAATCATTTAATCAATCTCGAAAACAGTAAAACACCCAAGTAATCTGGCAGACTGATAAAGGGAGGTAACAATATTTATTAACTAAATCGGCGGCAAATATGAAAACGATATAATGTTTTCCTTTATTTAATTAAAGTAAACTTCATTTGTCATCGATTCGATAATTAATCGATCGGTTATTTCATACACATGTATATAAAAAAGATTTTTGCGAAGTGACTATTTATAAATTAATTGTAAAATGGTGTAACTATCCATGTCAACTTCTATAGATATCACTATCAGTATCAGTATCATACAATCTTGTACCTGTACTGGTCCTGGAATTCATGTACTTATACAAAACATTGATTATCCATGTATTACTTATTCATGTATCAGAGATATATAGCACAATTATGTCTTTGCATGCATTGGGTATATCAGTAGATGTTCATATTTGACAACTCTGTTCAAAAAAAGTTGTTATAAATTATATTTTGAGTTGAAATACTTTTGATGAAAAATGGCAAAAATTGATATATTTGTAAATATAGAGATATCTGGGTGTGCATGGTGTAATTATATATTTGTTTCTTTTGTTCCTTTCACATCTCTTTGTTACAAAATAAAATGCTACTTTTTTTAGTGAAAAAAAACCCAGATAACATTCGTAACCCTCAAATCTATTTTTTATTCCTCTATATTTTCATATCTACAACTTGAACCAGGTGAAACTGATGGAATATTTAAATTTATTGAATCTGTTTAATTAAATAAAAATTAATCTTGGGTTACATTGTTTTGTATATGTTTTGTGAATCTGGAGAAAGTCTACTCAGGGCCGTCTTAGCAGCATTATAGGACCCCGGGCAAAGCTTTACACTGAGACGACTATCTACACAACCTCTAGCTGGAATAACAATGTAAATGTCGATTAAAAAAAATCAGTGTTTAAACATTAAAAAACATGCTGCACACAGCATACGCAATATTAACATATGGCCTCTATGCTTGTGCGCTCCACGGGCAACTGCTCAGCGTGCCCATGCGTTGAGTTGGCACTGAGTCTACTGATTCATTTTTAGTATCTGTATATCTACATATATTTGGTTCAATACTATGTACTACTTAATCTTGTTAATCTTTATGTGTGTATGCTAGGTTAAATAAACTTGAAGAAAGGGGCAATGAAATACAGTGGTACATGTAGCTTTACACCAACTTTTTCCCCCATTAAATAGTAGCAAGATAATTGTTATTTCCAATCTGCACACATATAAACAAAATAACATAAAAGCTGTACACATCAATCTCCATGTGCTTTTGAACCAACAAAATAAACTATGAATAGTTTTAGACACCAGCAATTAGAGATGAAAAATATGTATCAATTCTACAGCAAAAGAAAAAAAATATATTACAAAAAATGCTATATGCTCAACATAGCAAACCAGGTAACCTCGAGGAACCTTGCGAAATTAGCAATATGTCATTAAATACTTAATTTGGACTGTCAAGCTACCAAAAGAAGCATACTAATGTGTAACAATTAGATATAGATTTGTAGCAATCAGATATTTTACAAACTATCCAAGTAACATAGCATATCTCCTATATAATATGGACAACATATGACAGACACTGTCATGATAATACATCATTTAGCCTCTTTGAACCAGTTCAGCTATAAATCAGTAAATTTTTTTAATTTCAATTTTTTCAAACATCATAAAAATATTCAAATATTTCAAGCAAATTGTTTATTTACTTTATAATAAAAAGATGGGATATGTAGATCAATTTGTTTCATCAATAGATAAATATGTACATGTATAGCATACTCAGCATTTTATCTTGATTATGGCTTGATGTCCATTTATCATACCCTTAATATATCACCAAGATTATTGAATGCATAACAATGAACTTAGCTCAGTGCAGAGACAGTTAATATGATAATCAGCTACTGAACTAAATCCAATGAAAATGCTGATATATGCTGTATATTTGCCTACAAAATATATTGTCAAAACATACAAGTACTAACTAACACTGAAGTTTATTTGACCTCTCTATTAGTACTCAAAATCACACAAATGCAGGATAAATTCATCATAGGTTTTGCTTTGAAAAAATAGAATTAACAGTACAGTGTGCAATGCATACATAACCAGGTATGTCTTCTAAGAAAAAAAATCAATACCGGTAGCAATGCTTAAATACAATTTTATCAGTGCAATTTTTAATTATGTAAAGGTTTAGTTTACTGAGCATGTTTTGGCATAACTAAATAAACTACAATATATTACAAGGAATTAAGCATCTGTCCTAATATGTCTCAATAAAAATTGCTTTGATCAAAATGTGATATTGTAGCATAACCAGATCACCCACATTTAATTAAAAATTGGGTTTAAATTACAATGTAGATAATAGTTTCATTTCCCTTTTTGGTTTTATGGTTTTATGTACATTTTTGTTTTTATTGTATGGACCATGAATTTTGTTAGCTAGTAAAAAGACAAACTGTATTTAGAGAATAATTAACTTCTGTCAGATTAGTTTTTGCCCATTGATTATTTCATCAAATCTGTAATGTGTAAATTAATGTTGACCAAAACAAATTTCAGACGTTTAGATGTTTATGAATTGAAGTTATCCTCCCCAGTCACTTGATCGGATTTTTTATAAGGAAAACAAACCTCTGAAAAGGGATGTTATTCTCTGATAATATATAAATACTTTTTGGTTGTCAATTATTATACATTGGGATTTGGTCCTAAATCAGTATTTAGAATTGACAATTTGCCTTTCCAAGCCAAGGTGTTATGGAGAATGTACATGTCCATCACTTGTAAAAAAACCAAATGCAAATTCTAAAAATTAACAGGACCCCAACCCATCAAGACATATTTTGTATAAAGATTCAAACTCTTGTAATGGTTTTCATCAAAACTTGAAAAAAATTATAGTCATTACATTGATTACTTCTCTCTAATAGTATAAATTGTGTTCAACAACTTGCAAAACAAATGGGGAGGGGGGGTCTGATTAAATTGTGTCTGTGGCAAAAATAGATACTGCATCATCAAACATCTCGATATTTACAAGAAAAATCACGAAAATGTCGGTATTAACATGATAGAGTACTAGGATTAAGTATTTTATTTTGATTCTCCATGTGCTCTCTTCAAATTCGGTACGTACGACAAGACCATGCGCCCAAATCGTGACAAAAACGTAACATAACTTATTAATATCACAAAGGATGTCAAAACTTGCACTTAAGCACATACCTTTTTAAAGAGCGTTGATGTAAAAAGATACCCTAATTTAAGATCCTATGTTGATTAATAGAGCCAGCATTTAAACTTGAACAATACACTGTTGTGGTATTGTTATAGAGCAAAACGAAATTATCCACTTATGAAGTATTAATACAATATGATGCTTTGTGTTTAGCACAAACACAAACTGATGATTTAGATGTTTAGTTTAAGCATATTTTATTTGCATTAAAGTTTCAAATGGGATTGTACACAAGTTTTTAGCAACATTAGTGAAGTCCTTTCCCTTTAACAACCAGAGGCCCTCAAGAAACTGTTCGTTCACCTGGTTGTAAAAAAACCAATTGGTCCTATGTAAAAACTATGCCCTGCAGTGGTAGTCATCTTGGAATTCCGATCAACATAAAAAAACAAAAAAATTGTAAAGGACCTTCGAATGATTGGTGCACAGTTTAGGTTCAATCAGTGCAATAGCTTCAGAAAAGAACATATTTCTGTATTTTCCCAATATGGTCCTGTGTTAATACTATGACCAGTGGTGGCAGCCATCTTGAGTTTCGGATCGACATAGAAAACCCAACTTTTTAGAGGACATTTAAATGATTATTCCTGGGAATTTTCGTTTCATTTGCCCATGTGAATTAAGAGAAGAAGCGTTTTGAAACATTTTTCCCATAGTGTCCAAAGTTAAATTAAGTCCTGCCGTAGTCGCCATTTTGAATTTGATATCAGAACAAAAAACCTGAAGTTTGTAGAGAACCAACCAATGAACATTCATGTATAGTTTGACTTTATTCATATTTGTAGTTTCTGAGAAGGCATTGAAACATTTTCCCATACGGTCCAATGTTAATATATGTCCTGTGGTGGCGGCCATCTTGGATTTCCGATCGGCATAACAACAGAAACTTGGTAAAGGACATTCCAATGATCAATCATTTATAGTTAGGGTTCAGTCAGTTCATTAGTATCAGAGAAGAATATCTTTGAAATTTCAGCCAATCAGAACATATTATTGGCCCTGGCAGTTAAAAAATAGGAGCATGTTATGTTACCCTGCATTTCTTTTTCACTTCAGTATATTTAGACGATAATTATAAAGAAGAATGTTGTGAAATAATATGCTCAATACAGTGGAATAAAGAAGAAGGGTGTCAAACAAACACAAACAAACAAAAACAACAAACAGATTTAGATGAAATTATTATTTGACGTTTCATTATGAAGAAAAAAAAAGACTGTTGCAAATAGACAATAGAGAGGTAGTATGGTTGTCTTTTAAATATTATATGCCAGTTGTTGATACACTAACAGGGGCTACATGTGCTTTTTCATAGGCATATGTCTGCAACGAACAGAGTTGTAAGTCACCTCCGTTTTCTACACGCAAAAATACATTTTGGAATGACGATCCAACTCAGTTTGAATTTTTTGAAAGCAGAAAAGCTTTGGCAAATAGAAACCCGGGAAGATGAGGTTTATTTCTGCTTGCTTTTAAAAAATGGTTTGTAAAATATTATAATATTTTGAACACTGAAAGTTCATTTGTTTTTAGCTTAAATTTTCGAAAGATTAACTTTGTTTAGATTAAGTGGTATCTTTTAGTATCGTTTATAAACCTCCTGTTTTTACAATTCTTTCGTCTATTGATACTGTTATAGAAAGGGATAAGAAATAGTTAATTTTGATACAAAATATACATATATTATTCTTAGTGGTGATTTTAACGGAAGAAGAGGAAATGAACCAGATTATATTAATATCCCTAAGAAAAGTTTTGTAATAATGATTTACCTGAATTATTTGATATTAATAGTACTTTCTGTTGGCCAAGTTATTGACTACTGGCTTCAATTTACGACTTCTGATTACTCCTTTGATATTTTCAAACCTTGATCATTGTGTTGCTTTGTCTCCTTTTGATACACGGCTTCTGACTACTCTTTGGTATTTTCAAACCTTTGGTTGTTGTTTTGTTTGTCTTTCATTTGATGCACGGCTTCTGATTATAGTATTGTAGCCAGCTACTGAAAAGTCGCTAATTTCTCGAGTTTAATGTGCTGAAATAAAACACAGCTGCATTATCTCTTAAATTTTAGATAAGTATGTCTTCTTTCCATTTCAAGTTGTCGTCAATGATTTTTGCGGTAAGTTTGCGCAATATCGGTCTGTTAACTGAGGCACCTCAAAAACACGTATTTCACCAGTCAATTTGAAAATGAAATCGTTGCATCATTGTATCACATATAACTAAAATAAAGATTATATTTGCATGAGAAAACATGTAAACATGTAAAATGAATATGAATGTATTGGTTTTGCAAAAACGCATGTTATTATCGAATGATAAACTTCCAAACATTGATAAAATTTACTGTCAGTTTATAGGTGTTTTTCTCTTAACGGACGAAAAAGATTATACTCGATATATTGATTTGCATTCACAATGCAAGAATATTGTGTTTACGAATTCCCTGCCAAATTTTAAAGTAAAACATCGAGTAGCTTTGTTTAAAATCAACAACGAAAAATGATTTTTTACCACTTTGTTATTACGGAAAATAGCGTTCCGTCAATCGAGTATATAAGTTATTCAATTAGTTCAATAACTAGGACAATTTGTTCACTTATGAACGTGCCTTATCATTGAAATTATACACACAATTGTAGTTTCACTGTCATATTTTAATTGTATTATGTGAATGTATTTTACTTTAGGAAAATTTCCTTTTCTTAGTTATTTTTGTAAATATGTGTTTATTTTAGAGTTTGTGTATTAGCGTTTTAAATACACAAATCAAACACTTTGGAATCGAATTTATTCCGGTTGTTGTTGTTTCGTTGTTTCACTAATCAATTTGTGTTAGTGCGTAAATGAGTTGTAAATAATATTGTGACAAGATATAAATGATGAATTATTTCTCTTGTTTTGGGATGTTATTTTCTATTGTTTGACATTTTGGTCAATCTGATGTAAATAGTT
Organism: Gigantidas platifrons; assembly: GCA_002080005.1. Lineage (NCBI taxonomy): Eukaryota > Metazoa > Mollusca > Bivalvia > Mytilida > Modiolidae > Gigantidas > Gigantidas platifrons. The sequence goes on along the minus strand of MJUT01028940.1, from coordinate 21,223 downwards.
GTATAGGTCTTTGCTGTTCTGTTTTTTTTATCAACCCATTGTTTTGAAAATGGCTAGTTTTGGCAGCCCTTTATAGCTTGTGCCGTCGAGTCCTAAAAGACGAAGACCAGCAATTATGTGGGACAAATGTATTTTTTTGTCAGCGTCCGAGCCTTGGAAACCTGATTTGAATGAGGAGTATAAGTAAGAACAGCCTCATTGAAGCTATGAATGTACTGCGAGACAATATATTTGAAAGAATAACTGGAGAATTATCGTCCGTCGATGGCTTACTGTCCCCAAATGTAAAAGTGTTTTACTACCGATCATGATATATATAAGTATGGTTGTTATCCCTCCTCTCCCTGAGGTCCCTAATTACCAGTGTAAGAACGCTTTGAATATTTCCTTTGGCAATCCCGAAGGTTGCAGTTCCACAATCATAAAGATCCGTTGCTTTGCTGAGAAGAATTTTTTTCATCATTATTGATTGTATTATACATTAATTGGTTTTCATATTTGTCATGGCATTGGAATGAACATCCAAGATATACTCTAGCTAATAATGAAACAACAGAATACTGTTAAATTGATGATATCAGACAAATTATGTGATGAAAACGTCTTTTCAATATGTTGATGCGGTGAAAACAGCAATCGTTTTTATACATGCCGCTTTTGCGTATGGACAGATGCGATAAATCTTGTAGAAATGGCAAATGTAATAATAACTGAGTTCCATGACACGTAATATACAGTTCCTAGATATCTTTGATCTTATTACATCGTAACATTAAAGAGACTGGTTTTTCAACTTGCTTCAAAAATCTACCAAGGATCCGTTACTTGTTCCCCGAGAATCGCCTGACGTCGATGTTCATCCCGAAGGTTCCGTTATGGATATACACCGTGTAATTGTATTTACTATCTTAACTCGTGACCAGAACAAGTTGGGTATCATAACAAAATTACCTCTTTTGACTGCCTGAAAAATATTTCAATCATCTTTTTTAATATTTTATGCATATTTCTGGCAAATAAAACATATATCAATGTTTAAGTTAGAGTTTAAGGTTTTATAATATATAGAAGCTTTTAAATTTTGATCACTGTGTATAAAAATATCGTGACTGGAAAAATATTTGACTCCATTTTTTTAATTCAAAATGGCGACTCAAAGTTTGATGTTTCACATTTCAAAGGCTTGAAAAGAATAAAAACAAATATATATTTAGGTCAATTTTTTGTTGATTGCAACGTTTAATTTGAAGCATAAAGTTTTCATACACAATATGTTGTTTTAACATTTTGACAATGTTTAACGGGCAATACCTTGACTGGAAAAATCTGTGTTGTTATTTTTTACTGTTATTTCAAGTGAAAATTCATACAGATGAAAGTGTTTTAACCCTGAATATGCCAAGAGCCAATATATCGGCTTTGACGACACTTGTGTATTTTCTAACGTCAGAATGACGACGGCATCTATAACGGTACGTCGTCGCCATCCCACCGTCTTCAAAATGGGACTTTGAAGGGAATACACTTGCTGTTTTTGCATTGATTTGTAATGAACAGTTTCCGATCTAGAGCCGTATTTTATACTCCTCATAAACCGCGAATAAGGATGTTCTACCGATTAATATATTGTCAATTTGTAAATACAATCAAATGTTCATGTGTACGGGTCCGTGTGTGTCATGTGTGTTTTAGTTTTTGGTGTTGAGTGTTTATTGTTTGTCGTTGTGTGTCTTTCTTTTTCCCGGGGTTGTCTTTGTCTTCGTCTTGATCTGCGATTCGGTTGTCTTTCCTTACTATTATAATAGCTAAGATGAGTTGAACTGAATGCACATTTTAATATATTAATACCTAGGGGCCTCAAATTAGAATAAATAATTTATAAAGAATACAAGCTTTTTCTGTTTTGTAATTAAGACCTCCAATATATGAAAAATATATAAACAGATTCATTAAATTTATTGGATTCATGATTAAACATATATTATTCTGCTCTACAGCGATGATTTCGCAAACATGCAGGATGAATACCCTTTCAACATCTTCCACATATTGTCATATTTTGTCAGTAGTCCTTTATGCTTGGCTTACGAACCAAATCCATGTTGAATATTACAGCTAAGAAGGCTTTCATTTCCGACGATGTCGCTTTGCCCTGCCTTTCTAATAAGCGAAACCGAGAGGAATTTGCTAGGGTATTGGTCCGTTGTTTCCTTGTAGTCATTTGCTTGGTATATCTAAGTAGAAGAAAAGGAAAATAGTCAGTTTTGGTAACTATCAAGTATAATTTTAATACTAGTAACTTAAGACAATATCGTTATATTCCGCATTAAAAAGAGAGTATTCTTCAAGGTTGGCTACCAATAGATTCTAAATTGTGCGTCGGCATTTCAACATAAACATAATTGTGTATATATATATATATATATCTATATAGGTCTATATATATATTTCACCATTTCTGTAAGTTTAACATAAGGCTTACATTTATCGTCTACATCCGATTGGAATTTTGTTTTTCATATTCCTTAATATCAATATGTGCTATCTCTTTGATTTGTATCCCATAACCTATACTCAACTCATACGTTACTCTAGAGCCTGTCGCAATTAAAGTGGCTTTTTGACAGGCTAAGCTGCTGACGCAAAAAACTACTCAAACAGGGGGTATGTTGTGCCAGGATTGAGGTCACCCCTTCACAAGTTATGTTGTCGTCATCACGAATTGATTGACCGCTATGGGATGTCTGTGTCCCGAATGACAACGGACCATCTACCCTTCCGAAGCACCTGCTGTCGTCCCAGTTTTTTAGGGTTCCGTGTTTCTCATTTGTTTTTTAGTTTTTGATGCTAAGTGTTTGTTTTTGTCGTTGTGCGTCTTTTTTGCTTCCGGGTTTGTCTTTATCCATTGATTTCCCTTCGTTTTGAACTGCGCTTCTGTTGTCTTTCCCTTACTTATATATGCTTTTTATATACGGACAAGATATAAGACACTTTGAAACAAAGTCCTGTAATGGTTACCTGTTAGTTTCTCTGACAAGTTTTCTCAACAAATTCATGGTAAACATCAGGTTGAAATATGTAATTGGCGAAGAATTTCTTCTTGGAATGTTCTTTAACCCGGGTTCCTTTCTTAGGGGTTGCCTGTTCTGATCTGGTTCCGGTTGATAAACTTTAACCCACACCCGATCTGGGGCGGCAGCCATTTCTGCTATTCGCGCACTCGAACAAATTGGATGACGTAATTCGACGTTAGCTGTTGATGACGTCTATAACGTCAACAGTATGTCTTTATTTGGCGGGCTCTCTTATTGTTTTTGTCTCTCGATATTTCTTTTGTTTTGCGGGTGTCGCTATATATTTTGTGCGTTTTCTTTTTTTACTTATATTAGACAAATAAGGGAGAAAAAAATCGTAATGTCTGAAATATGCTCAGGGTACAAGTTACATGAAATAAAATAAACAATTAAACAAATCTAAGTACGCATTTGATAGTTTAACCACTAGGAACTAATCAATTCTTTAATGCAGAGATTGGATTACCCTTGTTCAACTTATGATATGTGTACTTTTGGTAAAACATTAAAAAAATACATGTACATGTAAAAACAAGCATGCAAAAGAAAAATGATAAACATAAATTGACAGGGTTTTAGCTTTTACTCTTACTTCTTTTGTCAGTGGGTATATATTATGTGCATTTTATCAACATAGTTCTTACATTCATCTGTCAAATCTTCTTATTCTACCCATGAATTGTATTTGCTGTCAAATGTCATCCACTTTACGCGATATTGCCAATAATTGTTGACAAAACGCTTTCTTATTTTTTGTTTCTTCCTCATACATTTGTTCTGTGTCCGTTTCATTGTCATTAGCCACATATTCATTATCAGTGACATCATTTCCTATATTTTCAATTAAATTTTCTGGGGGCACCTCAGAATCAGCTAATAATTCGGGCTCTAGTGCGTCAACATTTTGTATCGGGGAGTCATCAGAATCAACGTATCGTGTGGTCCCATGTTTTAGTCTGTTGATATGAACTCTATTGACAATTAATTTGCCATCTGATACTCTCCTTAATTGTACATGTATGTCCGAGAGTTCTTCAGCAACAATAAACAGACCAACCCATGGTCGGAGAAATTTCTACATGTCGATACAAATATACAGTCTCTCCTACATTACATTTGGGCTCATTGATTTTTCTGTTGGTCCTTTTAATCATAATGTTCTTCCTTTCGTCTAATTTTTGACTAGCTAAATCGTGCGCTTTCTGAAGTCTGTCCACCAAGGGAAAAATGTACTCAGTCGTGATTTGTGGAATGTCGTCCGGTAAATCCAATGTCAGGTCCATAAAAGTGGTTGGGTTTCGACCGTGAGTTAGAAAGTACGGCATAAAGTCAGTTGAATCAAGACAAAGTGTAGTGTTATACACAAATTGAATAAATAGTATGTGTCTGTCTCAGTCATCGTGTTTGTTGTCCGAGAGGTATTTTGACAATGAATTCAAAATAAATGACATAAATATGTCTGACTGTCCGTTACACATTGGATGGAAGGACGTTGTTTATTTTTTCTTAATCTTAAGTAGCTTGCATACTTCCTTAACAATGTTTGATACATAATTGCCACCTCTGTCATTGTGTAAATATTTTGGTACTGGATGACGACATATGATATTTTTAAGAAATTAATTTGCTACTGTTTGTGCTGTAATGTTAGGTACAGCTATCAACTCAACATATTTTGTAAAGTAATCCACAAACACAATTATTTAATCTTTGTACCTGTACAGACAGGAAGTGGATCTAAACTACACATATATATATATAT
>MJUT01028940.1:0-11476 GCA_002080005.1 Gigantidas platifrons | reverse complement strand
TGCCTCAGGATTGTCATTATTAATTTAAAACTAAGATTTACCTCTCAGCATCATTTGTTTTCAACTGGCAATGGGTACATTTTCCTTTGTTTTTGAAATTCTGCTACATAAGTAACATATTGATGGTAAACATGTGCGTGTATCATTCTCGTATAATTTTTCAACAAACAAGCTTTTTGGTGATGACGATTTCCAAATATGGGCATTGAAGGGGTGGAGCTTAGCAAGACTGACAAGTCTAAAAATCATATATTGCAATCGACGTATTCAAAATAACGATATATTCACATTCTGGATAGTCAATTGATATATTTGTTAATGTTACCGTCACTAAACGAACAAGGATTACGTGCATTGGATCTGCAGAAACACATTTTTCCTTCGGACAGTTCACTCATGAAGAGTACGTTTCCATGGATGCAACATCATGACATAAACTATTACAAAGGGGGGCAACTCGTATGAGTCCAAAAGATTATGGATTCCAGATGATTTCCCCTCAGAGATCATGCGCCCAAATCGTGACAAAAACGTAACATAACTTATTAATACCACAAAGGAGGTCAAAACTTGCATTTAAGGACATAACACTTTAAAGAGCGTTGATGTTAAAAGATACCATAACTTAAGATCCTTTGTTGATTAATAGAGCCAGCATTTAAACTTTAACAATACATTTTTAACAATAATCTGTTGTTGTATTGTTATAGAGCAAAACGAAATTATCCACTTATGAAGTATTAATACAATATGATGCTTTGTGTCTAGCACAAACAAACTGATGATTTATATGTTTAGTTTAAACTTATTTTATTTGCATTAAAGTTGCAAATGGGATTGTACACAAGTTTTAGCAACATTAGTGAAGTCCTTTCCATTTTACAACCAGAGGCCCTCAAGAACCTGTATCGTTCATCTGGTAATAAAAAGAACCAATTGGGCTTATGTAAAAACTATGCCCTGCAGTGGGAGTCATCTTGGAATTCCGATCAACATACAAAACACAAAATTTGTAAAGGACCTTTCAATGATTGGTGCACAGTTTAGGTTCAATTAGAGCAATAGCTTCAGAAAAGAACATATTTCTGTATTTTTCCAATATGGTCCTGTGTTAATACTATGACCTGTGGTGGCAGCCATCTTGAGTGTCGGATCGACATAGAAAACTCAACTTTTTAGAGGACATTTAAATGATTATTCCTGGGCAGTTTCGTTTCATTTGCCCGTGTGAATTAAGAGAAGAAGCGTTTTGAAACATTTTTCCCATAGGGTGGAAAGTTAAATTAAGTCCTGCCGTAGTCGCCATTTTGAATTTCATATCAGAACAAAAAACCTAAAGTTTGTAGAGGACCATCCAATGAACATTCATGTATAGTTTGACTTTAATCATATTTGTTGTTTCTGAGAAGGCATTTGAACATTTTCCCATAGGGTCCAATGTTAATATATGTCCTGTGGTGGCGGCCATCTTGGATTTCCGATCGGCATAAAACAGAAACTTGGTAAAGGACATTCCAATAATCATTCATTTACAGTTTGGGTTCAGTCAGTTCATTAGAATCAGAGAAGAAGATCTTTGAAATTTTGACCTTATTGCTATTTGCTATTTGAAAATAATTCATGTTGAAACAGATATAGCTTGATATGATAACATACATTCATTTACACTAATGTAGATTAAGACAAGTCTTGTGTCTTGTGTATCCAATGTTGCCAGTTTCTCATTCTTGATTGCCTTTTCGATTTTCTCCAACGTTTATTCACTTGTAATAATTACATTTTATTGAGGTTTTTGTCGATGATATGAATAACCTATGTGCATTCCGAACTAAATATGCTCAGAAATAAAAAATGTTAAAATTATTGACGCGAAACGGTATGCATTAATTTAAAACAGCCCTTAACCCTCAGATAACTAATTTAAAAAAACTAATATGGCTTTATTCGAGATTAAAATTATTGATTATAAAATGCATTACACAATGATTAAAGTATTCTTAAATGAAATGACCAGTTCACAACACTGTACTCAATTCTCTTTCACACGAGCCATAATGCCCTGTAGTATTACTGGGCAATCATATAGCCCAAAATACCCATGTTAAATTTCCCATAGGGAGGAGGAAGAGTATGCAATTAGTGCAGTTGGGTTTAATTAATGCAGTATGTTTTATTATGACATATACTCTGTCACACGAGCCATAATGCCTGTTAGGTGAACATTTCGCATCATAAGTCCGTCAATAGGGACAAAGGGGTCGTTGTTGTCCTGATAGTTTGGTAGTTCAATTTCCAACTAAGTACTATCAGTGCATATCACCACTAACACTATGAGCCCGAATCCCTCTCATGGCAAGGTGTACTCGTTACAGCTTTATAAGATACATATTTTCAGTTATTTGCGACAGGAAGATGGTTTTATACGAGTACTCCTGTTTCTCCTAACTCCAATACTGACCGACATGATACAACATAAATACTATTGAAAGAAAAGGGTGAATATACCAATAGGGTCATCAGAATTCGTAAATCAAAGCAGGAAAGATAACACAGAAAGTGTCGTTAAAGACATTTACCCATTCACCTAAGCGAAACAGGGGAATAATTGACATTATTTAAGTGAGATATAGTCACCATTTTAATATCCTTTCTTACAAAGATATACTTTGTTGACCGTAATGGAATATATGTTACAAATGACTACGAATGTGTCCCGGTTGTCGTAAGCAATATTCCATTCTTTATTCATGACTTATCACACAAGCGCTAGAAACAGGAAGAAAGAAGGTAAGTTTTATATCTACCAAAAAAGAGCAGAAACATTTTTGTTCTAATCGGTTCATATTTGGATGATTTCTGGTGTTTAATGCCACTTTCAGCAATATTTCAGCTAAATCATGGGGACCAGTCTTAGTTGTGGAAAAAATATGAATACACGGAGGGAATCACCGACCATGGACAAGCAACTGGTAAGCTTTATTGCTTGCGGCTGAGAGTCGAGTGCACCTTTCTGTAATTTTCAATCCCGCGCGCGAACCCACGCCTTATTGGTAATAGGCTGGTATGAGTTGCTAAGTAATCCATTGTGTCACCCATTCTAATCGGAAACAATTGTGCCCTCTATGAGGTCCGAGTCTACGCTGGTGATTCTTTTATTACAATTGATCTATATGAATCAGATAACAGAAATGCTTTATTAGGATGGTTACTATTTAACACCGAATTGTATTTAATTAGTATTCAAGAGCACGCAATTGACGAATAAATTTACATATTAATGACGTAATAAAGATTAATTAACGGAAACATGTGCAATGACTTAAAATACAACCGTATTAGTGTACACTAATGAAGATTAAGTCAAGTCTTGTTTCTTGTGTTCCCAATGTTGCCAGTTTCTCATTCTTGATTGCCCTTTCCATGTTCTCTAACGTTTATTCACTTTTAATAACTACATTATGTTGAAGTTCTTTAGATGATATGAATAACCTATTTTTTATTCGAAACTAATTATGCTAAGCAAAATTTAGTGCTAAAAATGATTGACGCGAAACGTATGAATTAATTTAAAACAGCCCTTAACCCTCAGATAACTAATTTTGAAAACAAACGAACATGGCTTTAATCGAAATTAAAATTATTCTTTATAAGAAATGCATTACACAATGATTAAAGTAGTCTTAAATGAAATGCCCAGTTCACAACATTGTATTCAATTATCCAGAAGTAAATAACAAAATCAAATTAAAAGGGTTAATGGCTGTTTGCATAGAACACATAATTTGTGATGCACTGCTCGCTCTGTTCATTTTTGACTTTCTCAACGTCATAAGAAAGCTAAGACATATGTTTTATTTTGATTTTCGTATTTTATTACGCCATATACTCTTTCACACGAGCTATAATGACCTGTAGTAGTACAGGACACCCATATTGCCCAAAATAATCATGTTAAATTTCCCATAGGGAGGAGGAAATGTATGCTATTAGTGCAGTTGGGTTTAATTAATGCTGTATGTTGTGGTTTACGCTAATTATTGTTGATGCATTATTTACTTCAGTCATTTTGTGTTGCGAAATTATTTCTTTGGGTGACATATCTGCATCGATATAACATGTAAGTATAAACATAACACCTGGTTAAACAATATCGCTTAATATAATCAAAGAGTCATATATTAATAATCTCCAAATTTACATATTTTAAGATAACAAAAACCATTGCCGTCAAGATTTAAATGGTTCGATGTGATTAAACGAAATCGCGTTGAACAGTTGTATGGAAGAACACAAAGAAGGTGATGCATATTAGATGTAGGTCGTAATTGTTGTTTGTAAAGGGTGTGTTTCTGTTACTTATAACTATTCATTTTTGTTGTTGTAACATGTGGAAATGCATATGATAATTGTTTCTCTTTTTGTGGCTAGTAGTATTTGTTTGTTAGAATGCAAAGCTACATATGGGCATTTGCTGCTAATGATATTGTAGCAAATTATGTATGATATCGCTTAAATGATGTAATTATATGAGTCATTGTTCATTTTTGTTGTTGTAAAATGTGGAAATGCATATGATAATTGTTTCTCTTTTTGTGGCTAGTATTATTCGTTTGTTAGAATGCAAAGCTACATATGGGTATTTGTTGCATATTGTAGCACAGTCTATATAATATATCTTAAATTATGTAATTATATGATGTAATATGGAATAGTAACATTAAAATCTATTAAAATTTAAAGGGTGATGGTCAGTTCAATAAAGCCGATTAGTATATACAAATATGGTATGAATCACACTCTTAAGATGTTTTGATGACCCCATATTAAACTGATAACGATTCCGCAAGGCCAACGTAAGCTTGTCACTTTTAAATTGAATTGGTGAAAGAATGCTTACTCTATAAGAGCAATCTATGATGCTCAAAGGTTTTCTTACAAGTGTTATGCTTAAATCAAACTGTATTAATTATCTCTTTCTCTCACTGTCTATAGATGAGTGATAGGCTTCAAACTCTTCGCAATACAGACATTGTATTCTTGTCCTTTCGGTATCCTACTTTCGCTATTTAAAATAAATGTTAATTTGATCAGTTGTAATGATTGTACACTAGAGTCGGATAAAAAGATTGTTCATGCAAAGTGTTGATTATAATATATATATATTGTTATGCCCAAAAGATAAATGCCGTAACAAAAATGAGCCAACAAAACACAAAAGAATCTAAAAACTTTTATAAAACTTTATTATGTTACAAGAAAAGTATTTTACAATAATATTCAAGATAATAAAAAATAACTTAGCTGTTTTGTGTTCAAAGTCCAAAAGATTCCAATTATATCCAGTATCGATCCTTGTTGAAAGTTTTACAGTCAATCACAATCCAAAACAGTTCAATAATATCCAATGTAGATAATTAATCCTTCATCAGTAAATTAGACTCTCTACTCCGGAGGATTGTCCACCATTTATATATATTTGAACAGAAGTTTCCAGAGCATTCGTGGCTAAAGTACATTCCAGAACATTCTTGTTCTTTCATGAATATATGTTCAAAACAAGTAATACATGTGTATTTTGTAGAACATTCTACTAAGATATGTTCTACTTTCATGTAAACAACTATAAATAGTAAGCATGTAAACAATTACAAAATAATAACTTAAAAAATACAATTTAATTACAATGTCATGAGTACAATAGCTGATAGAAATATTGGTCACTAAATTATCATCAACAATAACATCAAATTATGCACACACTCATATCACCTCCCCTCGTAAGAAAAGTTTGAGAATATCGAAAACTTTCTTAAGTTACTAAAACAATACAGTAATACACAATTAATCACAATGAAAGATCTAGATAAGGCATCTGCTATAGCATTATCTTTGCCTTTAATATGTCTTATAATAACATCATATTATTGTAGCATGAAACTCCATCTTGTTAATATTTGATTTTTGTTTCTCATCTTATGTATGAATGTGAGAGGATTATGATCAGTAAAAGCAAGTATAGGATAGATAATCCTACATACATATACATCAAAATGTTGCAGAGCAGACAACAAAGCAAAACATTATTTTTCAATAGTAATAAATACTGATCAAGTTTCTTTGAAAAGAATGAGATAGGTCTATCAACATCAGACACTTTTTGAAACAAGACAGCACCAACTCCTACAACACTTGCATCAACAGCAAGTTTAAATTGTTTTGTAAAGTCTGGAGTGATTAAAATTGTACCATTCATTAAAAGTGATTTACTGTTTTTAAAAGCTTGTTGACGATCTTCACTCCAGATACATTTTGAATCTTTACGTAAAAGATGTGTCAAAGGCTGAACAACAGTAGCAAAATTTGAAAAAAAAAAATTCTGCAAAAACCAATCATTCCTAACAATCTCATCAGCTGTTTCTTATTTGTAGGAGTTGGACAATTATTAATAGCATCCGCTTTAGCCATAATTGGTTTTACTTGTCCTTGACCAACTGTTTGGCCTAGATAATCTACAGTTGCTTGACAAAATTCACTCTTATTTAAGTTAACAGTTAAATTTGCCTTAGAAAGTCTATCAAACGTATCATACAAATGTGATAAGTGATCTTCAAAACTATCACTACATACAATTAAATCATCAATGTAAGTTTCACAACAATCTAAACATTTAAAAACATTATTAATCATTCTCTGAAACGTAGCTGGAGCATTTCTCATACCAAATGGCATAACTTTATATTGGAATAAACCATCTGGTGTAGCAAAAGCTGAGACTTCACGAGCTCTTCGTGACAACGGTACCTGTCAGTAACCTCTTAATAAGTCAAATTTGCTCACAAATTTTCCATGCCCAACCTTATCAATGCAATCTTCAATCCTAGGAATAGGATATGTATCAGACTTTGTAACATAATTAACTTTGCGAAAATCAGTAACTAAGTGAAATGTATTATCAGACTTAGGTACCAGAAGAGAAGGAGAGCTCCAGTCACTATTACTCGGCTCAATAATATCATTGTCTAACATATATTGAATTTCATTTCTCATAGCCTCGCGTTTCAAAGGATTGAGCTGATATGGATGTTGCTTTATTGGAGCAGCATCCCCAATATCAACATCATGACAAGCAGCAGTTGCTTTGTTTGGCACATCAGGACAAATATTTTTAAAAGAAAATACCAAATTCTTTAATTTCTCTCTTTGATCAAATGTAAGGTGTGCCATTTTAGAGTCTAAATTAGCCAAAATATCTGAATTATTCAATTTGACAGGTTGTTTTAAAGTCTCAAATGAAAAAGATTGATCAACATCTGGCTTGTCATGTGTTCTCTGACTACCTCCAACATTGGCTAAAGTGGCAACTATTTTACTCTCACATTCATTTTTTCGTTCAAAATATGGTTTTAGCATATTTACATGACACACTCTATTTTGTTTACGCCGACCTGGGGTTTTTACAATATAATTTAAATCATTAATTTTAGTCTCTATTTCATATGGTCCACAATATTTAGCTTGCAGAGGTTGACCAGGGACTGGCAAAAATACAAGAACTTTGTCACCTGGTTGAACAATTCTAACCTTTGCATTTTTATCATACCATACTTTCATTCTATGCTGTACATGTTTCAAATTATCTTGAGCTGCCTTACAAGCATAATATTTTTTTCTTTAAATTTTGAGACATAGTTTAAGAGATTCAAGTCAGTGTGTTTATCAAGCCATTTGTCTTTAACTAATTTTAAGTGTCCCCTAACAGTATGTCCAAAAACTAACTCAAAAGCACTAAAACCAAGGGATTCTTGAACAGCTTCTCTGGCAGCAAATAGTAATAAATGAGCTCCATCATCCCAATCGTTTTCATACTGGAGACAAAATGTTATAATCATGTTCTTCAGTGTCTGATGTAAACGTTCTAAGGCTCCTTGGGACTCTGGATGGTAGGCACTATACTTTAATTCCTGTATACCTACCTGATGAACACCTTGCTGGAACACTCTTGATATAAAGTTGGAACCCTGGTCAGACTGTATAATCTTTGGCAGTCCCACTAATGTGAAACATTTAAGAAAGGCTTTCACAATGGCTGGTGTCTTTATATTCCACAAAGGAATAGCTTCTGGAAAACGTGTTGAAGTACACATAATAGTAAGTAAATATTGATGACCCGACTTTGTCTTTGGAAGTGGTCCAACACAATCGATAAGTATACGACTAAATGGCTCATCAAACGCAGGAATAGGTAAAAGAGGCGCTGGTGGAATTGTCTGGTTTGGCTTGCCAACAACCTGGGAAACATGACACGACCTGCAGAACTGTGCCACATCACTTTTTAAACGAGGCCAATAAAAATGCTGTAACACATTCTGACAGGTTATACGTACACCTAAATGGCCAGATAAGGGAGTGTCGTGTGCAAGTTCAATTATCTCTTGCCTGTAGATCTTCGGCCAGGCTATCTGGTATACCTGTCTCCACTCTTCACTTGGCAGTGCATCACGTGGCCTCCATTTTCTCATCAGGATGTCATCTTTAAGGTAGTAGCACTCTGACTCCTGACTGGCTTCGTCTAGAGGAAGGGCTCTCTGTCGAAGGCGCATTATATCTGCGTCTTGCATCTGTTCCTTTACAAGCTCACTACATGACAAAGAGAGATGGTTCACCTCTCGCCACGGGGAATACTGCTGACTGCCTTTATCAGATGACTTTGTGATATCCCCAACATATTCCTTATTAGTCAAAAACGTGTCTGATAAGTCAAAAGGATCACCTCCGCATGATGTCCGTGTTTCTTTCTTCTCCATGGCTCCGGTTACAACACAGGCCTGATAAATATCGGCGTCTTCTTCCGACTTATCGGCATCAACAGCTGGCTCATTAGTAGCAATGGGCTCAGCAAAAACCTTTTTACCAGCTAGATTATTACCTAGCAACAATGAAACTCCTTCAAAAGGGAGATTATGACGAACACCCACAATAACAGGTCCAGTAATCAAATTTGACTTCTGATCAATACGATGGAGAAGAACATTAAAACAACCTAACTCCACACCCTGTAGCAACACGGTGGCACCAACATAAGTGTTCTCTGATAAAGGCAACACACCTTCCAACAACAAAGACTGAGAAGCACTCGTGTCCCGTAAAATCCGAATGGGCTTGGGAGCAGTATTATCATCAATAGAAACAAATCACTCAGACATAAAGGGCTTATTATCCTCCATATACTCACAAAAAACTGGATTTAGAAGCTTGAACAACAGGACTTTTCACCTTCTTAGCATGCAAGGGTGCCGTAAAACCACATGAACCATTCGACGATGGTTTAGGTTCTCTATCATTCCGTCTCTGGGGTCTAAAACAATCAGATATTATATGACCCTTCTTTTTACAATAACCACAAGTCAATGACTTTGTATCTAAAGGATCCGACTTGTGACTAGACAAAATTGGACTAGACTGTGACTTATTATGAAAATCAGACCTCTTCGCAGAACTATCAGTACTTGGATTTTTAAAAGTACCGAAAGAAACACTGTTAACAGAACTTGGACCTTTAAAAGTTTGCTTATGTGTAATTGTATAATTATCTGAAACGACAGCTGCATCCTGTAAACTATCAACATTTCTACCATCTAAATGGGTTTTTAAATCTACATGAACACGCTGCCTAAACTCTTCTAATAACAGTAATTGTCTTAACTTATCAAAGTTTTTCTCAACTTTCTTTGAAGTGAGCCACTTATCAAACACATCTTCTTTTTCCCTAGCAAATTCAACATAAGTTTGTGACTCGTATTTCTTATAAACTCTAAATTTCTGTCTATAAGCCTCTGGCACTAGCTCTTAAGCTTTTAAAATTTCCTTTTTAACGATGTTTTTTGTCATAATCAGAATATTTAGTTATACACAACCCATAGCAATCTCATAAAATTAATAACAACATACAAATACTAGGGTTAATGGCTGTTTGAATAGAACACATAATATATCAATAGCTGCATGCATTATTGAGTTTTTGACTTTCTCACAATAAAAATAAAAAATAAAGGTGAACTAGTGTTTGTGATCAAATATGGTGAAGAAAACCTGTTTGTTATCAAATTAAAAATGAAACATTAGCAAAAATTCATTAACAAATATTGTAATTGATTGTTAATTAAACGTTTAGTTCTAAATAGCGTATTAAATTCTCAAAAATGTAATAACGAAATAGTATTAATAGGGTCAATGGCTGTTTGTGACTAACACATAATATATCAATCGCTGCATGCATTGTTGAGTTTTGGATTTTCTCAGAACTAAAGGAAAACATGAATATAATATTGTATGAGTGATCAAATAAAGCGAAGAAAACACGTTGATTATTAATATAAAAAGGGTACATTATCAGAAATTCATTAACAAATATTTTAACTGGTTGTTAATGACATATTTAGTTAAACACTACTAATAGCAATCTCAAGAAATTAATAACAAAATAAAAATAATAGGGTTATTGGCTGCTTACCAAAAACACATAATATTGATCTTTGACCTTTTGAATGGTAAAGGTAAACATAAGTTTATATTGTATATGTGATGAAAATTAACATTATGCATCATTAGATATCCATTAATGCATATTTTAGTTGACCGTTAATGAACTACTTAGTTATACACAGCGTATAACATTCTTATGAATTCAACGAAACTATAAAATGAATAGGGTTAATAGCTGTTTGAAACGAACACATACTATATCAATCATTGCTTGCACTGTTGACTTGGGACTTTCCTAGGATAAAAAAAAGAAAAAATGAAGCCTATGTAAGAATGATGATATTAGAGATGATACAGGTTTTTCGTTTGCATTTCTTATCCAGTATATTATTGCGGTTTCCCAGTTTCCCGATTGTTGACTGATTTTGTCTGTTAATTGATTTATGAGTTTTGACTTTCCCTTTGGAAGATTGCTCTGTGTTCGGTAATTTTGTTATTTTCCTTATTTATTAACATGTGTGCCCATTTTCTGTAGTTTTTTAAACAGACCAATAATTATTTCACATTAAATTCCTATCGAAAAGAAATAACGACATTCCAAAAGAATACAAGCAATATCTTATCATTCTGATCAAACAATATTCCTAAATATATATTTACTTGAATTGAACTTCATTACCAGGATTTAGATAAATACAGGAACTGAAACTCTTCCGGGGCACCTGAGTTCTTCGCATGTTTTAAGTGCAGTTGGTGTTACCCGATATTGGTTTTGTGTGTATATGTTGTAGATTCTTGCTTGTCCTTTTGTATTTTTAAATGATCGAACATAGTAAGGTATTGTTTAATGCTAGCGCTCATACATGAGGAATATAAACCGGAAGACACTGCTTTCACAACATGTGTCTCTCAACCTTCCGCCCGGACAAAAATATAGTCCATATACAGTCCATATATAAGAGAACGAGTAACTTAAATATCAGAAAGAGCATGC
>MJUT01028932.1:9317-20775 GCA_002080005.1 Gigantidas platifrons | reverse complement strand
GACTAATAGTCCACCAGCAGTGGTATCCCCGGGAACTTATAGTTCACCATCAGTGGTATCCACTCAGTGATAGAAACACTGACCACTAAACGGATGGTACACACGGGGACTAATAGTTCACCAGCAGTGGTATCGACTCAGTGATAGTAACACTGATACTAAACGGATGATACCCCGGGTACTAATAGTTCACCAGCATTGGTATCGACTCAGTGATAGAAACACTGAATACTCAACGGATGATACCCTCGGGGACTAAAAGTTCACCAGCATTGGTATCGACTCAGTGATGGAAACACTGACTTCTAAACGGATGATACCCTCGGTGACTAATAGTTCACCACCTGCTGTATCGATTGTGATAGTAACACTGACTAGTGAACGGATGATACCCCGGTGACTAATAGTCCACCAGCAGTGGTATCGATTCAATGATAGCAACATTGACTACTGAACGGATGATACCCTCGGAACTAATAGTTCACCAGTTGTGGTATCGACTCAGTGACAGAAACACTGACTACTGAACGGTTGATACCATCGTGGACTAATAGTCCGCCATCAGTGGAATCGAATCAGTAATAGAAACACTGATTACTGAACGGATGATTCCCTCAGGGACTAATAGTTCATCATCAGTGGTATCGACTCAATGATAGATATACTGACTACTGAACGGATGATACCATCAGGAACTAATAGCTCACAATCAGTGGTATCGACTCAGTGATAGAAACACTGACTATTGAACGGATGATACCCGGGGATTAATAGTTCACCAGTAGAGGTATTGACTCAGTTTTAGAAACAATAACTACTCAGCGGATGATACCCTCGAGGACTAATAGTCCACTAGCAGTTGTATCGACTCAGTGATAGGAACAATGACTACTGAACGGATGATACCCCCGTGAACTAATAGTTCACCAGCAGTGGTATCGATTTAGTGATAGAAAAACTAACAACTGGGCGGATGATACCTTCGGAGACTAATGGTTCACCAGCATTGCTATCGACTGAGTGATAGTAACACTGACTACTAAACGGATGATACCACCGGGGACTAATAGTCCACCAGCAGTGGTTTCACCGAATATTATTAGACCACCAGTAGTGGTATCCCCTGGGACTTATAGTTCACCATCAGTGGTATCCACTCAGTGATAGAATCACTGACTACTGAACGGATGATACCACCGGGGAATAATAGTCCACCAGCAGTGGTATCACTGGGGACTAATATACCAACAGTAGTGGTATCCCCGGGGACTTATAGTTCACCGTCAGTGGTATCCACTCAGTGATAGAAACACTGACTACTGAACTAATGATACACTCGAGGACTAATAGTTCACCATCAGTGGTATCCACTCAGTGATAGAAATACTGGCTACTGAACTGTGAACGGATGATACCACCGGAGACTAATTGTTCACCAGCAGTGGTATCGACTTAGTGATAGAAACGAAACACTGACTACTAAACGGATGATACTTCCGGGGACTAATAGTTCACCAGCAGTTGTATCGAATCAGTGATAGTAACACAGACACTAAACGGATGATACCCCCGGGTACTAATAGTTCAACAGCATTGGTATCGACTCAGTGATAGAAACACTGACTACTCAACGAATGATACCCTCGGGGACTAATAGTTCACCAGCAGTGGTATCGACTCAGTGATAGTAACATTGACTACTGAACGGATGATACCTGCGAAGACTAATAGTTCACCAGCAGTTGTATCGACTCACTGATAGTAACACAGACACTAAACGGATGATACTAATAGTTAAGCAGCATTGGTATCGACTCAGTGATAGAAACACTGACTTTTAAACGGATGATACCCTCGGGGACTAATCGTTCACCACCTGTTGTATCGACTGTGATAGTAACATTGACTACTGAACGGATGATACCCCGGTGACTAATAGTTCACCAGTAGTGGTATCGACTCAGTGATAGAAATACTGACTACTGAACGGATAATACCCGCTAAGACTAATACTCCACCAGCAGTTGTATCGACTCAGTGATAGGAACACTGATTACTGAACGGGTGATACCCCCGTGGACTAACAGTTCACCAGCAGTGGTATCGACTCAGTGATAATAACACTGACTACTAAACGGATGATACCCTCGATGAATAATAGTCCACCAGCAGTGGTATCCCCGGGGACTAATAATCCACCAGCAGTGGTATCCCCTGGGGACTTATAGTTCACCATCAGTTATGTTGTTGTTGGCAAGGTTATGGTTATGTTGTTGTTGGCAAGGTTATAGTTATGTTGTTGTTGGCAAAGTTATGGTTATGTTTTTGTTGGCAAGGTTATGGTTATGTTGTTATTGGCAAGGTTATGGTTATTTTGTTGTTGGTAAGGTTATGTTGTTGTTGGCAAGGTTATGGTTATGTTGTTGTTGGTAAGGTTATGGTTATGTTAGTGTTGGCAAGGTTATGTTTATGTTGTTGTTGGTAAGGTTATGTTGTTGTTGGCAATGTTATGGTTATGTTGTTGTTGGTAAGGTTATGTTGTTGTTGGCAAGGTTATGGTTATGTTGTTTTTGGTAAGGTTATGGCTATGTTGTTTTTGGGAAGGTTACGTTGTTGTTGGCAAGGTTATGGTTATGTTGTTGTTGGTAAGGTTATGGTTATTTTGTTGTTGGTAAGGTTATGGTTATGTTGTTGTTGGCAAGGTTATGGTTATGTTGTTGTTGGTAAGGTTATGTTGTTGTTGGCAAAGTTATGGCTATGTTGTTTTTGGGAAGGTTACGTTGTTGTTGGCAAGGTTATGGTTATGTTGTTGTTGGTAAGGTTATGGTTATGTTGTTGTTGGTAAGGTTATGGCTATGTTGTTGTTGGCAAGGTTATGGTTATGTTGTTGTTGGCAAGGTTATGGTTATTTTGTTGTTGGTAAGGTTATGGTTATGTTGTTGTTGGCAAGGTTATGGTTATGTTGTTTTTGGTAAGGTTATGGCTATGTTGTTGTTGGTAAGGTTATGTTGTTGTTGGCAAGGTTATGGTTATGTTGTTGTTGGTAAGGTTATGGTTATGTTGTTGTTGGTAAGGTTATGGTTATGTTGTTATTGGGAAGGTTATGGTTATGTTGTTGTTGTTGTTAAGGTTATGTTGTTGATGGTAAGGTTATGGTTATGTTGTTGTTGTTAAGGTTACGTTGTTGTTGGCAAGGTTAAGGTTATGTTGTTGATGGTAAGGTTATGACTATGTTGTTGTTGGTAAGGTTACGTTGTTGTTGGCAAGGTTATGGTTATGTTGTTGTTGGTAAGGTTATGTTGTTGTTGGGAAGGTTATGGTTATGTTGTTGTTGGCAAGGTTATGGTTATGTTGTTGTTGGTAAGGTGATGGTTATGTTGTTGTTGGCAAGGTTATGGTTATGTTGTTGTTGGTAAGGTTATGTTGTTGTTGGCAAAGTTATGGTTATGTTGTTGTTGGTAAGGTTATGGCTATGTTGTTGTTGGGAAGGTTATGGTTATGTTGTTGTTGTTGTTAAGGTTATGTTGTTGTTGGCAAGGTTATGGTTATGTTGTTGTTGTTAAGGTTATGTTGTTGTTGGCAAGGTTATGGTTATGTTGTTGATGGAAAGGTTATGGCTATGTTGTTTTTGGGAAGGTTATAGTTATGTTGTTGTTGGCAAGGTTATGGTTGTGTTGTTGTTGACAAGGTTATGGTTATATTGTTGTTGGTAAGGTTATGGTTATATTGTTGTTGGGAAGGTTATGGTGATATTGATGTTGGGAAGGTTATGACTATGTTGTTGTTGGCAAGGTTATGGCTATGTTGTTGTTGGTAAGGTTATGGCTATGTTGTTGTTGGCAAGGCTATTCTTATGTTGTTGTTGGCAAGATTATGGCTACGTTGTTGTTGGCAAGCGTATGGCTATGTTGTTGTTGGGAAGGTTATGGTTATGTTGTTGTTGGTAAGGTTATGTTGTTGTTGGGAAGGTTATGGTTATGTTGTTGTTGGCAAGGTTATGTTGTTGTTGGGAAGGTTATGGTTATGTTGTTGTTGGCAATGTGATGGTTATGTTGTTGTTGGGAAGGTTATGGTTATGTTGTTGTTGGCAAGGTTATGGTTATGTTGTTGTTGGCAAGGTTATGGTTATGTTGTTGTTGGGAAGGTTATGGATATGTTGTTGTTGGCAAGGTTATGGTTATGTTGTTGTTGGTAAGGTTATGGTTATGTTGTTGTTGGCAAGGTGATGGTTATGTTGTTGTTGGCAAGGTGATGGTTATGTTTTTGTTGGCAAGGTTATGGTTATGTTGTTGTTGGCCAGGTTATGGCTATGTTGTTGTTGGCCAGGTTATGGTTATGATGTTGTTGGCAAGGTTATGGTTATGTTGTTGTTGGCAAGGTTATGGTTATGTTGTTGTTGGCCATGTTATGGTTATAATGTTTTTGGCAAGGTGATGGTTATGTTGTTTTTGGCCAGGTTATGGTTATGATGTTGTTGGCAAGGTTATGGTTATGTTGTTGTTGGCCAGGTTATGGTTATAATGTTTTTGGCAAGGTGATGGTTATGTTGTTTTTGGCCAGGTTATGGTTATGATGTTGTTGGCAAGGTTATAGTTATGTTGTTGTTGGCCAGGTTATGGTTATGATGTTGTTGGCAAGGTGATGGTTATGTTGTTGTTGGCAAGGTTATGGTTATGTTATTGATGGCCAGGTTATGGTTATGTTGTTGTCGGAAAGGTTATGGTTATGTTGTTGTTGGCAAGGTTATGGTTATGTTGTTAGCAAGGTTATGGTTATGTTGTTGTTGGCAAGGTTATGGTTATGTTGTTGTTGACAAGGTTATGGCTATGTTGTTGTTGGCAAGGTGATGGTTATGTTGTTGTTGGGAAGGTTATGGTTATGTTGTTGTTGGCCAGGTTATGGTTTTGTTTTAGCTGGCAAATTTATGGTTATTATGTTGTTGGCAAGGTTATAGTTATTATGTTGTTGGCAAGGTTATGGTTATTATGTTGTTGGCAGGGTTATGGTTATGTTGTTGTTGGCAAGGGTATGGCTATGTTGTTGTTGGCAAGGTTATGGCTATGTTGTTTTTGGCAAGGTTATGGTTAGGATGTTGTTGGCAAGGTTATGGTTATTATGTTGTTGGCAGGGTTATGGATATGTTGTTGTTGGCCAGGTTATGGTTATGTTGTTGTTGGCAATATTATGGTTATGTTGTTGTTGGCCATGTTATGGTTATGATGTTGTTGGCAAGGTTATGGTTATGTTGTTGTTGGCAAGGTTATGGTTATGTTGTTGTTGGCCAGGTTATGGTTATGATGTTGTTGGCAAGGTGATGGTTATGTTGTTGTTGGCAAGGTTATGGTTATGTTGTTGGCAAGGTTATGACTATGTTGTTGTTGGCAAGGTTATGGTTATGTTGTTGTTGACAAGGTGATGGCTATGTTGTTGTTGGCATGGTTATGGTTGTGTTGTTGTTGACAAGGTTATGGCTATGTTGTTGTTGGCAAGGTTATGGTTATTATGTTGTTGGCAAGGTTATTGTTATTATGTTGTTGGCATGGTTATGGTTATGTTGTTGTTGCCAAGGTTATGGTTAGTATGTTGTTGGCAAGGTTATGGTTATTATGTTGTTGGCAGGGTTATGGTTATGTTGTTGCTGGGGAGGTTAAGGTTATGTTGTTGTTGGCAAGGTTATGGCTATTTTGTTGTTGGCCAGGTTATGGTTATGTTGTTGTTGGCAAGGTTATGGTTATGTTGTTGGTGGCAAGGTTATGGTTATGTTGTTGTTGGCAAGGTTATGGTTATGTTGTTGTTGGCAAGGTTATGGTTATGTTGTTGTTGGCAAGGTTATGGTTATGTTGTTGTTGGCAAGGTTATGGTTATGTTGTTGTTGGTAAGGTATTTTTGTTTAACGCAACTTTCAACACTATTTCAGTTTTATCGTTGCGATCAGTTTTAATAGTATAGGACGGTTCCTGACTGATTAATGAATAGATTTAAGATTTTTTTTCAACAAATCCACATCCATTCAATCATTGTATTGTTATCAATGTTATCAATGTTCTTTACTATTCTTACTCTCCTTTTAAACTTTTTTCTGTCTCTCAAATCTGTACTATTCTTACTCTCCTTCCTTCTTTCAAATTTTGGCATAAACGTCTATATATCAGTAATATTTAAAACTATGTTCATTTTGCATGCTTAGTATTGTTGTAAAATTGTATGTAGGAGAAGACCTCGTAAGTACGTTGTACTTGTGTCCTATCCAATTTGTTATTTTGTGATAAATAAAATACGTTTAAACTAAACTAAACTAATGGTGTAGGAAACCGGAGGACCCAGAAAAATGTACTGACCTGTTGTAAGTCACTGACAAACTTTATCACATAATGTTGGACATCTCACCCGTAGCGGGATTCACTCACAACATCAGTGGTGATAGTCGCCGATTGCATAGGTAGTTGTAAGTCCAACTACCATAGAATTACGGCCCTGTTGTTGGTAAACTTTTGATTTGATTGAATGAAAGCAAAATAATATGTACTACACTTAGTTATTTATTTAATAATGTTGTGTTAGCAATGCCTATGTCTTCAACCCTGACCACTACATGGCATAGTCATTGCTAACACAACATTATTATTATTATTATTATTATTATTATGCTGACTGTTATATGTAGACAAAATATATTGGGAACTACACAAAATATTACAATAAAGGAGGTCCTGATATTGGTGACTAATATATTGGATCAAATAGTCTTGAAAGTGTGAGAATATTCTTTGTTTCATTTAAGGCTTTAAAAATATAAAGATTTTTGAAGTTTGAAATTTAATTAACAACAATAATAATATTTTCCCGCGGTTCGAAGTATAGCGGGAAAATTTTGTATTGTCGGTTTGATACTAATGAATATGCATACGGTAATGGTCGAAATTGACCAATGAGAACATTGTCTTGCGGTTGGTAATTTATGTGTGTTTGTTTGGTTCTCTTCACTTTCTAGCCGTCGTGCATACGTGTAACAACAACAAATATGTCTGTATGTTAGTCTTACATTATTTACTATTTGCATCTTTGTTGCAAATTTTTGACGGTGAGGTCCGACACCTGATTGTCCAGAGATGGGTTCGAGCATTGTCATCGGATACAGGTTTCCAAATTACTTTGGTTTTTCCTGGACGGCCTTGCCCATCTGTGACGGAATTCTAATTATGCAATATATAGTTTTGTTTGAAATGTTGGCTGTGTACATTGTGAATTGATTACAAGTGACATGTAACATAACATTTTTCTGTTAATAATAATTCCGGCGTCCATCACGTACGGCGGGCTGTCGGCAAATTGATATTTGCGTTTTGTTTTATTATTTTGCATTATACTTGAGAGTATAGATAATACTATAGTATTAATAAATGGGTGTTTTCATAATAGACCGGTTATATGTCCAAGGTTAGTCATAATGGCCCAAGGAAGGTTGTATTGGCCTGAGGCAACGCCGAGGGCCAATACAACCTTCCGAGGGCCATTATGACTTAACCGAGGGTGTTCTCTTCAACGTCCGCGTTAACCATGGAATAACATGTAGATCTTTATATTAAACCATGACTTAAGCTCCTCCCACTTCCATAGAAACTTCACTATTATTCTCATGTGAAGTCATAATCATGGAATAACATCAAGATCTTCATGTTAGACCATGGTTTGTAAAAGTTCACTATTTTTAAGTTGATTACTGGATAAACACATCAAAGGAAAAGACGTATTTATGTTACAAGTATAAATTCACACATACATGTACCAGTATATGAAAAATAAGTTCAGATTGCAAAAAAAAAAAAGAAAGCTAAAACAAGTATAACTGAAAACTGTATGGTATTAAAATATCTGTAAAATAACTTCCATTGCAGAATACATTTAAATAAGTATGTATAGCGTCTTACCAATTTATCAAGTAATCGTAACCATGCCAACGTGGCCTAGCTACTATTAGCTGTAAATATAAATATACTTCTAATGTAGTTAAGCCAAAATGTTCACAAACACCATATTTCCGTTAGTTGTGGAAGTTTTGTGAGGTAAAAAATATTCAAATTCTAAAAATGCTTCTGTGTATTGTTTTGTTAAAGTTTTACTAAATGTTATATATTGAGTTGTGTGACCTTACATGTGTTTGGTTTAGAACTTTGATACAAGTGATATTATATACATGAATTATGTAGACATTTTTGTATTGACTGTGTTATGTAAATTTTAGTAAAGTAATGGATGGGTTTAGAAATGCAATTGCATTGTGGGTAAACATCTACGACATTTTTGATTGGTCAATTCAAATCTTATGATGTCATTATGCATGAACAATGCAATATATGAAGATTTTTTGCATTGATTGTGTTATGTGAATTTTAGTAAAGAAATGGATGGATTTAGAAATCAAATTGCATTATGGGTAAACATCTATGACATTTTTGATTGGTCAATTCAAATCTTATGATGTCATTATGGATGCACAATGGAGTATATGAACATATAATTTCTGAATCTATCTATTAAGGAGAATAGTAGACATTCCTGTTTTGTTACAAGTAGTTTAACATTGATATGTATTCTAGACCACCATTATACCATTGTATATGATAAAAACCCTTGCCAAATAAATGTATTTGTTTTAGACTTATTTTTGTCACTAAGTTTGTGTCAATAAAACCAGTTTAACACTGCCACTTTTTATTGAAGTGCCTGTCACAGTGGCGGATCCAGAAAAAAAATTGGGGGTGGTCGCAAATAAACATTGATCGGGCTGAAAAGGGCTACGAACCCTGCGACCTTATGAAAAAGCACGGATATGGGATAATGGCACGAAGACATCACCAAGTCACCGATGCGATACACTATGCATAAAAAGACACCTTATGTGAGACTTTCTTTGACATGGAAGACTATTATATATAAAACTGACTTTTATTTAATTAAGACTCTGATATAAAGCAAGGTTTTGCGATATAAAACTACAATATATATATAGCGTAGCATATAAAAGTTCAACTTAAAAAGTTTCAGTAAAATTGTTCAACTAAACACTAATTTATAACAACGAGTCATTTATAATGTCATTTAACATCATGCGTCGGAGGTGTTTCCTAGCAAAACTATCTATTATTTTCTTCATATTCAGTTCTAAACTGTAGTGTACATGCATAAGGGCAGGTCCGTTTAGTCGTGATTGTCCCATCGTTGTTCGTAGGTAAGTTTTCAAGAGAGATAACTGGCACTGTTCGATCGCTCGCATTCGCAGCTCGTAAGTTCACCCATAGTAGCAACGATTTTCAAGATGATAAAAATATTAGGAAAGTCTGTCTTGCAGCATATTTTGAGAGCACCAGCTACTGTTTCTGGTTATATGTTCACCAACTCGCAAGTTTTTTTTTTCACAAACGAAGTTCTGACGGTATAGTAGACGGACTCGGCAAATCATCGATATAAAAGTCTATAAAATGTGTTATCTCCTCAAATGTTGTACATTCTACATATGCCGATACCAACTTTAGCGCTTGGATTGTTGATGTAAGGGATGAAAATCTTGCCTCCATACCACTTAATAAATCGTCAACATAAGGGATAGCAATGACACGTTTGTACTATATTTCGGATGTTTCTTCCCAAATTTTCGGATCCAGATAAAAAGACAGTAAATACAGAAATAGCCATTTAAAGAAGGTGAATACACTAGGCCGGTATATCTCTCTAACCAAGAACATTGAAATATTCTGTTGCGATCCCCATACTTTGTAACGGGAAATTGATATGTCTTTTTCGGAATGAATTGGTTGCGGAGAAGTTGGTATATCTGTTCATCAGAGAGATATTGTTTACTCAAAAATGTACCAACATCATGTTTAGACAGAACTGAAACTGGTTGAGAAGACGAAGCAGGTTTAATGAACGTTTCTAATAGTGATTCTTCAGCTGACTGTCCTCTACTATCACAAACTTCTTCTAAATTGGAATTGTGACGTTTTCTGGGCTGAATATCGTCATCCTGTTCAGACTTTCGTTTGGAGCCAGGGCAGCTTGATGATCTAAAAGATATTATTTATTGGTCAAACGCAAAAACGATATATGTGAAGATTGTTAGGACCATTATGGGGAGGTGGGGCTTCATCACATTCTTATTTACATGAATTGAGACAAACGATTATGCTGCTTATGAGTGAACATGTGCATATTTCTTTGTTTCATCCATTCAATGGCTTTGAATTTTTTTTAACAGATACATGTAGTAGCTATCTATATAATCTCCAGGTGATTGACATTTTTCTCAAAGAACTTAAGACAAATATTCAACCTTCATCAAATATATGCATGTAAATGCAGGCAAGACTCCCATGGAGAGCATATATGGAAATTTTAATTAAACAAACAATTATAATTACCTTTCAAAATAAGACGTCAACTTCTTCATTATTTACATGTACATGTATTTTCCTTTATAGTTTTCTTTGATGTATCAAAAACTCCATAAACACATCTGAAAAAGTATATATTAGGAGGCCAGGGAATAAACAGAGTACAATCAATTAAGCACCTTGGAATAACTTACCAAGAAAACGGGAAAATAAATATTGACGAGAGATTGAGTATAGGCAGACGAACAATATATGCCCTACTTGGACCGGGACTGCACGCAAGATCAGGAATGTCCCCAATAGTTCTACTGAAAATCTGGAATACATACGCTGTCCCACGGTTTTTATATGGGCTAGAAATCCAGGCATGTACATCATTAGACACGAAGAAATTAGAACAGCTTCAAAGGGCAACCTGCAGACAATTTCAATGCCTTCCAGAGCGAACCGCAGCAGTAGCTATCTACATATTAATAGGGGCAGAACCAATAGAGACAACGCTGGACTAAAATGCAATGATATTGTTTACCACCTTAGCCAGGCTAGACTCATCCGTTGAAAAAGAAATACTCTTATGGGAAATGGAAAACTCAAAAGAAGAAGACAAATTATTCATCTGTAGAATCAGGAATACGCTCCAAAAATATAATCTGCCATCTCCAGAAGAAATACTTGAAAATCCTCCAAACAAGCGGCAGTTGAAAAATGAAATGAAAAAGGCCATTGGCTGCTATTGGTACGATAAATGGACAAACGAAAAGCAAACAAAATCTACATTAGAATATCTAGAAATTCAGCAAAATCCATTAGGAACTCCACATAACATATTACGAAGTGTAAAAAATCGAAAGTATGACATACAAAAAGCAGAAATCAAATTACGTTTAATTACTGATACTTATATGCTACAATACCACCATGCTAAGTTCAGTCGTAATAAAATATCACCGATCTGTAAACTATGTGGGGAAAAAGAAGAAGATAGAGAGCATTTTTTACTAGAATGTAAAACTCTAGAAGAAAGCAGAAAAACACAACTGGCAAAACTATATTAAACTCTGGAAGAG
>MJUT01028922.1:509518-523707 GCA_002080005.1 Gigantidas platifrons | reverse complement strand
CAAAACTATATATAATATACCTGGTATAACCATTCTACTGTTAATCACAATCAAATAATAATTTGTGTAGGATCATTTCATACTTCCTAGAAATAGATATACAATTTTCTGTCCGACATATAATTTTCATATTATATTTAATAGAGAACTTGCTAATTATATTAAAAAAAAACCTGGTATCATTCTATAACTTCCAAGAGACATGGAACTTTGCACAAAATATTACGTTATTGCTGAAAGTGGCGTTAAACACCAAAATTCAAATTCAAATTCCGTTCTTGAATTTATTTGTCATAAAGAAATGAACAACAACAACAACAACAACACTTCTTTTTTTATTTATCATTATTATCATTTCTAGTTCATATGAAGAATTAACCTCGTTCATGGCGGGGTGTACTCGATACAACATTATGTGATTAAATTTGTCAGTGACTTGCGACAGGTCAGTGGTTTTCTCCGGGTACTCTGGTTTCTTCCACCAATAAAACTGACCACCACGATATAACTAAAATATTGTTGACAGTGGCGTTAAACACAATAAATCAAACCATACAATATGACATTTTGGGTAGCTTATTGGTCGCGGGGGCATATTGTTTTACCAACATGTAATCAATTTATATGCATATTTGACCTGCTTTCTTGTGCGGTAATTAAATTTGAATATAAATGTATTTTAAACACAACATTGAAGGGAAAACTTCGAATACCTATTTAGGAGGTAGATAATCATATTCTCTCCAAAAGGTGTTTTCATTCTATTTTAGCACTGGACAGTGTCCTTTGTGTGGGTGTATTAATTGCCAATGTTGTTTAAAATAGGATTTCAAGGTTTATTTTCATTTCTGCGAGACATACTTCCGCGTTTTCTGTACTGTTTTAGGATTCTATTTATTCGATATTGACGTGATAGATTGTTTATATAGGACTAATCTCTTAAAAATTGTATTAAGCGACAAAATCTATCCAGATTTAGAAGGGTTTCATTGACTATCTAATTTTACCTATACTGTTCAAATATATCGTAATAGATTTCCAGATAACGTATTTCCGTCCATCAACAAAACTATATATAATATACCTGGTATAACCATTCTACTGTTTTAATCACAATCAAATAATAATTTGTGTAGGATCATTTCATACTTCCTAGAAATAAATATGCAATTTTCTGTCCGACATATAATTTTCATATTATATTTAATAGAGAACTTGCTAATTATATTAAAAAAAAACTGGTATCATTCTATAACTTCCAAGAGACATGGAACTTTGCACAAAATATTACGTTATTGCTGAAAGTGGCGTTAAACACCAAAATTCAAATTCAAATTCCGTTCTTGAATTTATTTGTCATAAAGAAATGAACAACAACAACAACAACAACAACACTTCTTTTTTTTATTTATCATTATTATCATTTCTAGTTCATATGAAGAATTAACCTCGTTCATGGCGGGGTGTACTCGATACAACATTATGTGATTAAATTTGTCAGTGACTTGCGACAGGTCAGTGGTTTTCTCCGGGTACTCTGGTTTCTTCCACCAATAAAACTGACCACCACGATATAACTAAAATATTGTTGACAGTGGCGTTAAACACAATAAATCAAACCATACAATATGACATTTTGGGTAGCTTATTTACTAGTTTGATTCTAATTTTCACACATGCAACTCATATGTACAAAGAATCACTTTCCTTTATATTTTCTTGAATTTACGATGTTTGTTTGTTTGATGATGTTTTCATTCTATTTTAGCACTGTACTTTGTGTGGGTGTAATTGCCGATTTTGTTTATAATTGGATTTCAAGGTTTATTTTCTGAAAGTTAAGAACTCACAACATCAGTGGTGATAGGCACTGATTGCATAGAGTTGCAAATCCAACTACCATACGATCACGGCCACGACGGACATTGAATTTACAATTCATGGCAAAAATTCAAGTATGAGGAAAGTAACCGATTATATTTACCACAGGAATTACATACTGTATCAATATCAATCCATAACAAATGATAAGGGTTAGAGTTTTCATGTTTAACTCCACTTTCAACGATATTTCAGTTTACCTGGTTCCGAGGTCTGTTATATGGGCTAATTAGCCCCTTGAACCCTTCTTGATAGGTTGATTTTTTCCTCCGGTAGGTAGACATCTGGTGAGAATTTAATCTCCAGATTTTTCCAGTGGTTGTTTAATTGGCTTTTGAAAGTGTTGACTGTTTTTGTTTCTATTACTTGTTTTGGTAAGCTATTCACATATCCACTATTCTTTGAGAGAAGCTGTATTTTCTGATATTTGTTCTGCAGTTCGACTTATAGGAAAAATATGCTCATGTTGTACTTTATCGATGTTATTAAGGATTTTGAAAGTTTCAACCATGTCGGCTCTCAGTCTTCTGTATTGAAGTGATGGCAATCCAATATATTTCAGGCATTCTGTGTAGCTCAAATGTTGTATATTTTTTTTACTAATTTGGTTGCTCTTCTCTGTACATTTTCTATTTGTATAGCTTCTTTTTTTTATATATCACAGACCATACATTGCTGCCATATTCTAGATGTGGCCTTACTATGCTTTTGAATAATGTTAAAAGCATTTCTTTATCCATGTAACTGAAATTTCTTTTAATCATTCCAAGTCTTTGGTTTGCTTTTTTTTGTCTGTTGGTTGATATGTTGTTGAAATTTCAGCTTATCGTCAATTAATATTCCTAGATTTTTTTCTTCCGTTACTTGATTAATTTCATTTTCTCCTATTTTATACTTCGTGTTGGTAGCGTGACCTAGGTGTACATGCTTGCATTTTGACTTGTTGAATTTTAGGAGCCACTTATCTGACCAATGCACTAGGTTGTTTATATCATTCTATCAACTTTGTTGTTCTTTTTCCTTGTTTACTACTGCATACATTTTAGTGTCATCCGCGAATAATTTTGCTATATTCTGAACTACATCAGGTATATCATTGATGTAAGTTGTAAAAAGAATGAGACATAGAACGCTTCCTTGAAAAATCCCACTTGTCACTGTTGTCCAGTGCGAGCCTGTACCATTTATAACAACTTTTTGTTTTCTGTTTGCCATAAAGTCTCTGATCCACCCTAAAATATTTCCACATCTGCCATAACTTTGTAGTTTATTGATGAAACGTTGGTGAGGTACCGTGTCGAAAGCTTTTTGGAAGTCTAAATATATAGTATCTATTGCGTTTCGATTGTCTAGTTGCTCTGTCCAATCATCTAGTACTTCTATTAATTGCGTTACACACGATCTATCTTTTCTAAAACCATGTTGATGAGTAGTAAATAGATTATGTCTCTCCATGCCATGTGGTCCAATATGCAATCTCTAATAAATTTTTTCATTGTCTTGCATACAATTGATGTTAAGCTAATTGGTCGATAATTTTCCACTAAGTTTTTGGTCCTTTTTTGTGAAGATGTGTTACATTTGCTTCCTTCCAACTTCTGGCAATTTCATCTTTTCCATGGATATATTAAAAAATTTTGCCAGTAGTATGGATATATTTTTAGTAGTCTCGTGTAAAAAGTTTGGGTGCATTTGGCCCTGACGATTTAGTGACTTTTAGCTTCTCCAGATGTTTTTGTACAGTTTCTGGGCTGAATTTGATCGTTGATAGTTTTTCGTTGGTTCTTTGATCGAGCGTTGGAGCGTTTTGACTATCTACTTCGACATTGAAGACACTTTGAAAAAAAATTATTCATTAATTCTGCTTTAATTCTATCGTCTGCGTTTATTTCTCCCTTTTCATCTATCATACAAGGAATATTATCTTTTGTGTTAGTCTTTGATTGTATGAATTTCTAGAAAATTTTACTATCTTCCTTCTTATTGATGGCAATTGAGCGTTCATATTCATACTTTGCTTTTCTCCCTAAACGACTTGCTTCATTCCTTGCTTCTTCATACTTCTTTTTGTTTTGTGGATTTCTGTTGTATTTATATTTTTTCCATAGTTTTCTTTTTTTTTAATAAGTGCAGTCTTGCCATCTTCATTTATTCAAGGTGTATCACATTTTCTGGACATAGATTTGCTCTCTGGTATGTTTTCTTCATAAGTTATTGATAATTCATCTGCAAATCTCTGCCACAGATCATTGATATCTGCTTGAGCCAATTTTGATTCCCTATCTATATTACTGAGTTGTGTGATGATTTCAGTATAATTGCCTTTAAAGAAACATAGTTTGTGTTGGTAATGCTTTTCATGCTGTACTCCACATTTGAAGTTAAATTCTAAAGTTTCATGATCGCTATTTCCTTACGGAGCATTGTGCTTGATAGCATCTATCATACCCTCTTCATTTGTAAAGATTAAATCTAAAAGACTATGTTGATCGTCTCCTCAATCTTGTTTCATTATTAACATGCTGAAATAAGTGTCTCTCACCATTTCTTGGAATTTGGTTGCCAAATGGTTAGGTCCTACAGTTATATCGTGGCCGTAAAATTTATTGGTGGAGGAAAGCGGAGTACTCGGAGAAAACCACCGACCTACCGCAAGTCACTGACTCAATGCTAAGAAAAAATGCCAATGAGTAATACAAAAAGAGAGGACCCCAATACAAAAATCAACAAAATGTCTATAAAAAATCGGTATATTTTTTTTCTTGATCGGTTTTTAGTTTAATTATAGATTACTACATGGCATTTTCCATATTGGCTTGGTATCAGCCCGAGACTTCTATATCAGATTTTTGATTTGATTTTTGGTGTTTTAACGCCACTTTCAACAATATTTCAGCTATATCATGGCGACCAGTTTTAGTGTTGGAGGAAGCCGGAGTACCCGGAGAGAACCACCGACCATGGACAAGCAACTGGTAAACTTTATCACTTGCGGCTGCGAGTCGAGTGCACCCTTTTTTGTAATTTAGGTCGTGTTTGATTACAATGAATCCGAAACCGGATTTGAAAACCAATATGTTTTTTTTACACGGAACCAAAATCGGATTCGAGAAACCGCGAAACGTGCTCCGACGAAGGATTTCCCGGATTCAAGATGGCCGAAAAGGAGCATGTAACCAATGTAACAGGCATGGATGCAGTCTGATTTTAATTTTCTTTTTGAGAAAAGAACTTTCTTTTGAACTTTTTCATTATAGAAATGTATTTTCCACAACATAGTGACTTGCTTGTGATTGTCTGGACGAAAAAACATGACATATGAACAGTTTCATGGCATAACCATAACCGGATTTGGTTTCACCGTTTGATTTCAAATGATGGTTTTTGGAAAGCGGATTATGAAACCGAATCCGGTTTTGTTGCAATCAAGCATGATCTTACAAAGCCGGGCGCGAACCCACGCCGTATTGGTGATAGGCTTGTACGAGTTGTTAGATCCACCGACCTAACTCATTGAGCCAGTTCCGACTGCGAAGCTGAATGGCTGATATGGTTCGAGGGCTGATAGCAAGGCCAATATGGAAAATGCCATGTAATGATCTAATTATTACATATTTTCAACCTTGCAGAAATGAGAATATATGCTAAACATAATATAATATGAACATTTTCATAGTAAACAGTACATTTTAAAATTCAACATATTTATATCACAGATATGTGATATTAATCGCAATTTTGACAAAACCCCCACAAATTTAACAAATTAACATGTGACCAGTTTACTTTTCTGAGCTATAAATATTTATTGTCACGTTACCAATGGATGCATATAGTAAAATTGAACATTTAGAGCTATTCCCACTGTTAATTCTGGCACCTTTGTTCTCCAACATTAGATTCATAATTTTCAATTGTTTGAACAACATTATCTACATGTAGGTGTATATTGTTAAATATGTGATCATCATTAGGAAACTGACAGGTCTTCACATCATTTCAATATGAGGAGTAGGAGTATTTACAGATTTACTAGTATTAGTTTCCTGTGCTATTAACCCCCTACTTCCCGTGCCAATATCAATTAAAATATTTGACGTCTGTAGCTACTGATTAAATGAAGCTGTACTTATTAACAGAAGCGACATTCTTATGACCTGTCAGTTGCATGACAGTAGTAGCCTCCACACTGGGGTGAAGGAGTGAGGTTACTGTCTTAGTACATACGATGTAGTCTTACGCCCACTATGGTTCACCCCTCTTCCAGACAGACCATCTTTCATTGACATCGTTTTGATAAAATCTCCTAGTGGTGTATTTTTTCCTAATAACTGTTTAATAAACCAAGTTTGCGTTGTACTTTCACTAGCATCTGGTTGTATTCCTCTTTTGAAACTAAGGCAATTTTAAACCCTGATCATTTTATTAGGTCTGTAAATTGTTTTAAAACACAGATGCTGTCCAAAAAAATTTACATATCTGCTAATGATCTTGTGTTTTTTGTGTATTTTTTTTGTGTTTTTCTAAAAAAAAAAAAAAAATTTGTATCTCCATCGTTGTGTAAATTTTATTATAGATGTACCTAGATCAGTTCAACCTCTCACAAATGCTGAAGATATTTTTTTATTTGGTAATTCTATATACCCATGTTTTCTTTTTGATATTGTACCTCGATCAGTTAAATCCTCTTTTCCACTAATACAGATCGATACGTAATTTGACCTTGGGTCACCTGTCAATCAATCCAATAATAGTGTAACAGATTCAGCAACACAGATAATACACAAAGACTTCGTAGGTAGGTTAGAATATAGGTTGGGAAGTGTTGAGTCGTTCTGAAGCTATTGCTTGGCGAAGCCTCTCGGAACAACTAATTACATTGATCAACCTATTATAAAGATTGTGCCAGACATAGTCTGGAGGTTAATACAAAGCTTGTGCAGTGTTTGATCAACCTATGATAAAGATTGTGCCGGACATAGTCTGGAGGTTAATACAAAGCTTGTGCAGTGTTTGAGACAGCTAATTAGTCTCAAGCACTGGCCGGGTCAGACACATAGTTTGAAGTCATCTTCAATGGTTTATATGTGTTGGAGGTAACCTCCGGTCTCGTGCATCTGATAACGGTTTATACATAGATTGAGCAGTGTTTTAGAGATCAGGTGATTAGTCTCAAACACTCCGAGAATACATCGTGCCTCAGACACAGTTTGAAGCATATCTTCAATGGTTTATATGTGTTTGAGGTAACCTCGAGTTTCAGGAAACTGATACGAACTACTATATATTAAATAAACACCAAAGCACGTTACAACGGGAATCGGTATAATTGACCAGAACTACATGTACTTGTTGACTAATGCCATTTTTACATTTTTACTTCGATAGTTGATGTAAATGATGTTGAAGCCTAGATTTATAATTTTACTTTATCGGAATTGTTAGCCATGTTCGGTTAAAATAACACGCAGCTGGTATCACGACCTCACCTTGAACGCAGAATACCAGGTTTTCTAATGAAGTTTAGCTTTAATCATAAACTTGAGAGGGTCGTATGTATTGGTAAATAAAAGCTGGCAATTTAATATGCCATCCCCTAACAAGTTTAGATTGAAATAAAAAAATCAATTCTTAATATATATCCTACTAAGTAGAGTGCGCAATTATCTTGTTAACAAAATAACAACTTAGATGAGTATTTGTCTTCATTAATAACTGTCTCGTCTTATCTCTCAAAAACTTTCTCTGACGATATCAACACCTTGTTGAAAAGTATTCTGTCACTTGCGTATACAGATGACAAGAGATGGTATTGACAATTATATTTTGGTTC
This sequence comes from Gigantidas platifrons, assembly GCA_002080005.1. Classification (NCBI taxonomy): domain Eukaryota; kingdom Metazoa; phylum Mollusca; class Bivalvia; order Mytilida; family Modiolidae; genus Gigantidas; species Gigantidas platifrons. Next base: position 515,993 of record MJUT01028922.1, on the reverse strand, counting down.
AAGGGAAAGTTTGAAGACAACAAAGGGGTAACCAGAGGCCGTATATCGATAAAGAAGAGAAAAAAGAAAAGGATTAATAATGAAGAACAAAACAATACACAGAAAACTAGAGATAAAGTAACACGAACTCCACTAAAACCAGGGATGAACTCAGGTGCTCCGGAAGGATAAGAAGTTCCTCAGTACTCCGCAAGTGGCACACGTCGTGTTACTCTTGTTTCAAAATCGGTGATAAGTCTTGAATGAGGACGTACTGTGATTACGACAAACACTTCATCGTGGTGATTTGTGACACATGTATCCTGTAACGGTTGTCCAAGTCAAGATGCCGCAAAACTTTCGTGATGACTTCAACCATCGTTCCCCTATTGTGTCGTCCGATAGCCTTGTGCACTATTAAACATTCAAGTGATAGTTAAGGTCATTTGCTCTCTTTAATAGAACTAATATCATACATATGACAAGATCTTTATCTTGAAGAATAAATAAATATATTATGCATAAAGTTCAAGATTACACAAAATGTGGTACTCAGTTGTTTTTCTTATCACAATGCTACTTACCCAGATCATGTGAGGACATCGGCATGGTCATTATGTGGAGAGGCACATGGAACTAGCACAACACTTGTTTGTATTTTAATGCTTGTTGCAAGCCAGGAAAGTGAGCTGTCATTTCTACGATTTTCTGATTACATTGGTGAATTTTTCTGACAATTCTTGTTTTCATTTTATTATCGGTATAATTGTGATCATACTTGTACTTTATAAAACGAACTGTACGATACTTGTACTTTATAAAACGAACTGTACTATACTTGTACTTTATAAAACGAACTGTACGATATTTGTACGTTGTAAAACGAACTGTACGATACTTGTACGTTGTAAAACGAACTGTACTATACTTGTACTTTATAAAACGAACTGTACGATGCTTGTACTTTATAAAACGAACTGTACGATACTTGTACGTTGTAAAACGAACTGTACTATACTTGTACTTTATAAAACGAACTATACGACTCTTTGACCGAATGATCTAGTGTAAATCAAAGCTGTTGCGTTTCTAGAAGTCATCTGCATTATCGACTCATTAGACATTTCTTATAGCGTTATAAATTGTCAATTCTTGTGTTTTGAGAGTACATTCGCGGTTTTTTCACAAATTTAAATGAAAACGATAACAATTTAATTTGAAGGTTCTATGTTTTTCAAATGACTGACATATATGCACTCATGATCGTAAATTTCAGCAAATGTGATGTTTGTTCTAAATTAGGAATTTAAATTAGTTCAATGAATTGAAATACGGTTATATATCTAAAGATCAATGTCAGGTTCAAATAAATGAGACAACTAGTTTGGTTAATTTCAACTTCTCGTACTGTTAGCTTTTATTTGATTTTGAATTTTCCTGTAGTTTGCATTACATAATCAAGTCTCACGACAGCGGAAATTATTTGCAACAGAAATATTAAGAACATGGTTGCGTGCTCTTGTGATTATTTTTGTTTAATATACACATCCGGCCAAAATCCATACAGATATTAAGAGGTAGATGACAATCAACAGTTTACGTTTTCGGCGTCCGCGTGAGGTTGAACATTGACCCCTGCTAAAAATTGACCATATGGTCATATGCTTCAGTGGTCTCTGCCCAGGAAGATCAAAATATAAAATATAAACGAACGATAGACGCCACATGCCTACAGATTAACGCAGTGTTACTTTCCGGATCATAGATTTACTCAATCTTCTTCTTCTTCTTCTTCTTCTTCTTCTTCTTCTTTTTCTTTTTCTTTTTCTTTTTCTTTTTCTTCTTCTTCTTCTTCTTCTTTTCTTTTCTTTTCTTTTCTTTTCTTTTCTTTTCTTTTCTTTTCTTTTCTTTTCTTCTTCTTCTTCTTCTTCTTCTTCTTCATCTTCTTCTTCTTCTTCTTCTTCATCTTCATCTTCATCTTCTTCTTCTTCATCTTCATCTTCATCTTCATCTTCTTCTTCTTCTTCTTCTTCTTCTTCTTCATCTTCTTCTTCTTCTTCTTCTTCTTCTTCTTCTTCTTCTTCATCTTCATCTTCTTCTTCTTCTTCTTCTTCTTCTTCTTCTTCTTCTTCTTCTTCTTCTTCTTCTTCTTCTTCTTCTTCTTCTTCTTCTTCTTCTTCTTCTTCTCACTGTAACTATGTACACATGTATGGTGCTGACAGATCAATCAGGTGCAGGTTAACAAACATTTTATGTACAGTGCGGTTAAAAACAGTTCCATAGCTCAACTTATCTCAGGCGTACAGACTGGAACTCTCCTTTGAAGGATTCCAGCGAGTTACAGGAAATGACATGCTGAGGTAAGGAGTGCCAAATGCGGATGGAGTCTGGAAAGAATGATTGCTGATAAGTGGAGGTTCTGGCATAGGGCACAAGAAATTTATGACTGTGGCCCCTGATCGTTGTAGCTGCTGGTATCAGGTAGGTTGTCGGAATGTCTACCAAGTTGTTAACAATCCGAAACATCATCACAGCTTTAGCCTGTGCCCTTCTATCCTGAAGCGTGTTCCAGTCCAAGTTTGTGAGCATCGTGGTCACACTGCTGATCGTGTGGTAGTCACCCATCACAAATCTCGCTGATCCTCGTTGAACCATCTCAAGTCTATTGATGTTCTGTTATACACGACTGGGGCTAGGTGTTAAATAATAACACTTTAGATGACAAATGTTCTATTAACTAAAATACATAACAATAAACTTGTACTTCGCGTTATCTAATTTGTTAAAGTTATAAATTATAAAGTCATAACGTAGTTATAAATTATAAAGTCATAACGTAGTTATAAATTATAAGTCCACTATGAATTATATTATTGTTCTAGTTAGCATTATCGTTATAGTTACATTATCGTTATAATTATTGTTCTGAAGTTAGTATTATTATTCCCATTATAGTTCTCATAATTGTTCTGCTAACTGTTCTCATAATAGTTTTGAAACTGTTCTGAATCAACTAGAAAACATATGTCCACTTTAAGACAAGGTTAGTAAAGTTCTGGAATACAGTATTTTGGGTTTTCCAGTTCCTTATAAGCAGATGAGGTATCGAATCAGTATGACTAAGTACGATTGTTCTCTAAGTGAACTACAGACTCATATCCAGTATATATCTGGCATGTAACGGGTACGCAATGTCAGCTATTATGACAATAAAACCGTCAGGAACATAACAGGTAATTCCTCGACAATGTAAATAGTCGATGTACAATCTCAGTAGGTGCAGAAACAATTGTTATTAATTAACACAATTATATTTGTAACGTAATTGTGTTACATCTGTGTTGTATGATGATACTACACTATTCTGTAATAGGTCTAACTAGTGTGGTGTAACACATCTCTTTCGTCTTTCTAGGACACATATATATGTTTCTCTGCGGGATGGCTCTGGTGGCATTGACCTTCTTTTCAATCTGCTGTATATGGGTGTTCCAGTTGAGTTTTTCATCTGCCAATCTTTTTTTCCATTGCTGCAGACCAACCATATCTTTTTGGAGTTGATGTGAGTCGGAGGGCGATGTTATATCTCTGTAAAGGACACAATCCTCTGCGATCAAACAGCGGTTGATGACGCATATTCTGGTAGGTCGTTAATGAAGAGCAGGAACAAAAGAGGTCCCATTACGCTACCTGACGAGACTGGTGCAGTTTTTGAGGTACCACAATCTAAGACTACCCTCAACAGAACTTAACTGCTAGTGGTTACCAATGACTTTTGTATCATCCAGAAATAAGAGAGCGATTGACGGACGGACAAATATGAAAATTCCTCCATGTGTATATATCCGCAGACTTGCATACATTTAACTGGGTTTCAGAGACATCTTTCAGGGTCCAAGTAGCATATAGTCATGGTCCCAATATAAATACGAGAAAAGGTATACTAGTAAAACAATCATTCCAGACAGTGTCAATACAGGTATTCATGAATTAAACAAATACATATTAATGCATTTTTATAAGCACTGAAAGCACTGGCGAGGTGTAGTTTTCTCCGGTTATCTCCACCAATAAAACTGACCGCCACGATGTAACTGAAATATTGTTGAAAGTGGTGTTAAATCCCTCCTCAAAATTCCCCCTGGACATGAAATGTATAACATTCTTTCTCTACCGACAAGAGGAAAGTATTATGGTGCAATTTTCGATCAAAAATACAGTTTGATTTGTTTTATATTTAATGAAAGTAAAGATAAATGTAAAAGCAATTTTGGTGTACTAATTTGCCAATTTAAATTTTTATCCATGATTTTGTTCAAAAGGTGCTTTGGCCAGGAAACGGCATGTATCCGTCTTTTTGTATCCATTCTATTTTTTCCAATTATAATTTGCCCCATGGCTTGAGTAGAGTAGATTAAATTTGTTTCAAAATTCGAAACATCATGAAAAATAAGATTTTCCCTTTGGTGAAGCTTAAGCAAGCTCCATGGTTATTATCCCCCGCGATAGTGGTGAGGGGTATAGTAATAGCGGCCGCCTGTCCGTCCGTCCGTCTGTTTGTCCGTCCGTCACACCTTCTTGTTTACACGAGAACTTGAGTAAACGTGGATGGATTTGAATAATTTTGTGCATGTGACTTGTAATTATCATTATATTGGATGGGTTCTTACATGGAATTATTTGAAGCAAGGGTTTTGGGGGGAAATCTTAGTTTTTGGTTGAAAAATCACCAATTTTGAGAATTATGCCTTGTTTACGCGATAACTTTAGTAAACATGGATAGATTTGAATAATTTTTAGCATGTGGCTTGTAATTATCATTATTTTGGATGGGTTCTTACATGGAAATATTTGAAGCAAGGGTTTTGGGGGGAAATCTTAGTTTTTGGTTGATAAATCACCAATTTTGAGAATTGTGTCTTGTTTACGTGATAACTTTAGTAAACATGGATAGATTTGAATAATTTCTTGCATGTGGCTTGTATTTATCATTATCTTGAACGAGTTCTTACATGGACATATTTGAAGCAAGAAATATATAGTGCGGGGGATACGTCGCGCATTTGTGCGCTAGGCGGTTCTTTAATTTTTTGTTCAGTGTCCGCGAACTGCATGAACTCGGATACTGAACCAATCATAATCGAGAAAGTACAATGTATAATGTTGGTTTGCAATAAATACACCACACATTTAACAACGAGATTTTCACCTAACTATGGTACAACCCATTGATACATAATAACACCATTTTATTTGCCTTACGTCTAGCCATCTTGACCAATCAGCCACATTCACTATATAAAACATAGCTTCAAAAATAAGGCGTATTTATAATACTGATTTATGCCATAGCCTTAAACTGTTGCTTGAAAGTAAACTGTTGCAGATAATAAATTAATGCTTTGCTATTTCTATGTAAAAAATAACTTCAAATTCCAATTCTTTATGACACCGTTTAATTTTGTTAACAATATTTCCGTTATATGGTGTTAATAAGTTTTATTGACAGGAGAGACCAGAGAGGGTTAGGGTGAATTCACACCCATTCGTAAATCAACGACAAATGTGATCACATAACCTTTGTCGAACTCACAATATGATCACATAATCTTTGTCGAACAACTCACAATATGATCACATAACTTGTGTCGAACTCACAATATGATCACATAATGCTGTGTCGAACTCACAATATGATCACATATCGCAGTGTCGAACTCACAATATGATCACATAACCTGTGTCGAACTCACAATATGATCACATAACCTTTGTCGAACTCACAATGTGATCACAAAACGCTGTGTTGAACTCACAATATGATCACATAATGCTGTGTCGAACTCACAGTGTGATTACATAACGCTATATCGAACTCACAATATGATCACATATCGCAGTGTCGAACTCACAATATGATCACATAACGCTGTGTCGAACTCACAATATGATCACATAACATGTGTCGAACTCACAATATGATCAAATAACGCTGTGTCGCACTCACCTCTCGATTGAAGGGTGAATATGTATGTAATGGTGTTCAAAATATCTTCTGATGAAATTGACATGTCAAGATGAAAACGAATGACATTTTGCTTAATGATTATAATTATTTATTATATAGATAGGTGTGAATTATGGGGATTTATCCGTGAAATAAATTCTGGTATTTCACATGTGAAATATCAGTTTTTTCCCGCCGGAACTACTTTTGCAAAACTATAAGTGTGGTGGTTACGTCCCTTGTTGTGCAACGGTGAATACACATACGACTGTAAGCTGAAAAATTTCCGCGAAATGTTATTGATGACTTTGGCACATAACCAAGATGACGTCATTGACGTCATATGAAGACTTGAAGTTTGAAGCGTAAAGATTAGACGCTATTTCGCTTCGTATACGCTTCAATTCAATTGTGATTTAATTTAACTAAAATAAGCTTTCAAGGTAAGCATTTTAATTATTTTTGTACATTGTTGTAAATATGAAAAAT
>MJUT01028922.1:487968-508885 GCA_002080005.1 Gigantidas platifrons | reverse complement strand
AACTCACAATATGATCACATAACTTGTGTCGAACTCACAATATGATCACATAATGCTGTGTCGAACTCACAATATGATCACATAACCTTTGTCGAACTCACAATATGATCACATAACCTGTGTCGAACTCACAATATGATCATATAATGCTGTGTCGAACTCGCAATATGATCACATAACCTTTGTCGAACTCACAATATGATCACAAAACGATGTGTCGAACTCACAATATGATCACATAACCTTTGTCGAACTCACAATATGATCACATAACCTTTATCGAACTCACAATATGATCTCAAAACGCTGTGTCGAACTCACAATATGATCACATAACCTGTGTCAAACTCACAATATGATCACATAACCTGTGTCGAACTCACAATATGATCACATAACCTTTGTCGAACTCACAATGTGATCACAAAACGCTGTGTCGAACTCACAATATGATCACATAACCTGTGTCGAACTCACAATATGATCACATAACCTGTGTCGAACTCACAATATGATCACATAACCTTTGTCGAACTCACAATATGATCACAAAACGCTGTGTCGAACTCACAATATGATCACATAATGCTGTGTCGAACTCACAGTGTGATCACATAACGCTATATCGAACTCACAATATGATCACATATCGCAGTGTCGAACTCACAATATGATCACATAACGCTATATCGAACTCACAATATGATCACATAACGCTATATCGAACTCACAATATGATCACATAACGCTGTGTCGAACTCACAATATGATCACATAACGCTGTGTCGCACTCACCTCTCGATTGAAGGGTGAATATGTATGTAATGGTGTTGAAAATATCTTCTGATGAAACTGACATGTCAAGATGAAAACGAATGACATTTTGCTTAATGATTATAATTATTTCTACTTAACGCCATTTTCATAAAAATTGCAGTTGAGTCAACTGGAGGACCCAGAGAAAACCACACACATTATTCTGATAAACTTGATCATATATAGGCTGCACCGTTGTACTTGTCTCTACCATCGGATGACAGTCAAACTCGTTGAAACGTTCATCAAAAGGTTACAATTTTCTCTATTTTTTTGTTCATTTACGATAGAAAACTAAATGAGGATATTTTCAATTTAATTTAAATTTTCAGAGAAGTTAGAATTACTAATATCATGGAGTTAAACACCATAAAAGTCACAAAATGAAGCATTAAGCTCAAATTAGCAACTGAAATCAATTCGATTGATCTAAACATGGTCGTACATCTCGGGCATAATGTCAACTCAAAATGCACGAGACAGTTGTTGCAATAGAATTAACATTTGCAGTGCAAATAGGATACAGAAGTTTTAGAAAATGCAAGTTGGTAAAAGTGCAATCTTTTAAGAAAATTTGAAAATACGCGTTATAATTATTATCAGTACAACTGACATATTAAACCATATGTTTTACTTTCGGAATGCATCTGCTTTTTACTTAGACTGTTTCGGTGATCTCTAATGTAAATGTATCATTGTACAGCTAAACGAACAATTCAAAACGAAAGCTTATTTATCTAAAGACATGCAGACTTACAGAATTGAATTTCTTGTTTATATTAAAAGTTTTCAATATTCGATGTTTTATACTAATAAAATGTTCTGAACAAAAAGCCAGGTTTAAGAAATCTGTTATAATGTCGTAATTAGTGAAAAGAATTCGAATGTTTAGCATCGCCTGTTGGTGGAATCGCCATTAACACATGATTAATTATGAATCGGCTGCAGTTCCGAAGTTTTCCAAGCAACGTGCGATAACTGCTATGAATATCTGAGTTCAGTCCATCTGTCATATTCATCACCTATGGATACTCTGGTTTTGTTGTATTTTGCTGAATCCTCCCTTTTGTGTCGTTTTCGTGTAGAATCCGTCAATGTTTTTGTTCTTCCACTATTAGATTTTTGCACATCCGACATTTTCTTCATCAACAAACAATTTTGCACATGCGCAAACGCTTTCCTGAATGAGTTCACTGTCAGGTCGTATGCATATTGGGCGGATCAACATTGATTTCTTTCCTGGATGGAAGAAAATCAAACAGCGACGTATTTCCTTCGTTCTAGGCTATTTACGTATGATATTATGAAAAAATTCAACTGGAATATATCTTTATGGTTTTTTCAAATCAAAGCCGTTTATGTCTTATATTGGGAAACATTTTTTTTTTAAATTAAAATAACGGCCTTATGCCTTAACTTTCTAAATGGTATCAATGATTTAGAAATAAATCATGGAAGCCAGAATGTGTTTTGAGTTTTAACATGGGTTGGCGGATATTAGTATTTTATCCCGAGCTGGAGGCGAGTTCCTGCTCCACTAGTGGCACACGTCGTGTTACTCTGGTTACAAACCCGATGATAAGTCATGAATGAGGAAAGGACCGGGAAGTGTTTACTACAAGTGGAACATATCTGTGGTCATTTGTGACACAGATGTTCACAATGAGAAAATTGAAATTGTTTCATTTGTCGTAGAAATTTGTTCTTAACCGCGTCCATTGATTAATAAGCGTCCTATTTGGTATGCCAGCATTAGTAAAGAATTGTGTCAATTTTATCTTAGTATATCGATTCCTTATAACATGATTATCACTTTCCAGTTGATCCTGTTTCTCCTTTGTCACCACTATGGTGTATTTTCTTCACTTGAAACAACGAAACAAAAGGAAATCTACACTTTTTTTTTTTAAATGGGGTACATTTTTAACACCAGTCATTTCCTCTCTGATTAAATTGTAACATGTATTTAGATTAGTAGGTCAGTAATAATTTGATTAAATGATCACATTGATCATTGAAAGTGTGTCATTACTGTTTGTTTGATCTTTCTGGAACAGTAATGTTCATCAATAATATGTCTACAAAAATTTATTTTTAAGATTTTTTTTTTTAATTACTGGTTATTATATAGGGTAAATTAAATCTAAAGCCATTGATAAATGAAATCGAATGCAGAAATGTTCATACGGATGTGTTCTTCAGAAAACAGAAATTAGATACTGACAGTACACAGTTAAGTACAACTAACATTCAGCAATGTCTTGATGAATCTATCTTAATTTTAAACAGAATCTGAACTAATCGTACTTGGAATGATGAGTGAAATTATTTCAAATGACAATATGGTTTTCAAAATGGTAACATTAAATCTAGTCGACTATTTCTGGTCATTGTTGGTAAAATGTCAGCTTGTGACGTCAAAATCTCAAAATCAGTAACAAAAACTGTGAATTGAAACATTTAAAAAAAAATTGTCGACAATGGAAAAAAATGAATTTATTGCACTATTGCTGTTAACAATTCTTTAAAGATACACCTTCTCTTCAAAGTCCATCGTAGTTAATATTGAAAGACTTAATAAATTTTTTATACATTGTCGATCGAAGAAATATATGAACAGAATAAGAAATAAATAAAGAAAACAGTTCCTATATCCATGTTACATCTGGAAATGTGTTATTTTCGAAGGATTGAATTTGTATATAAAGAAAATGGGATGATTTACTTATCTTGGAGTTTAAGGTTAGCTAACTCTAGGTGATGCATGTAAGGTTTCCGTAATCCCTTTAAATACAAACGACAAAATACTAGGATTGATTTAGATGAATATGGAAAAGCATAGACACAATTATTCGAGTACTTTCACAGGAACATCTACAAAAAGATGTTTCTTAAATTTAAACATGATGCTTGAAATGAACAAAAACACAAACCGTAGAAGATGGTATAAAATTGTCCACATTCCTTGCCCAAGCATGTGTTGTAAGATGCTGCAATTATTTCACAACTTAAAAGATAGAAATATATTTGTATACGAAGAAAATGAGATTATCTACCTGTGTTAGTCTTAGGCTGGCTAAGAACAGTTTGAAGATTCCAAAGAGGTAATCAAAAGTCCCAAATCGAAGGACAGATTATACAATGGTCAAAATCTAAAAAGGACAAATATGACCCACAAAGCACTAAAGACCGAGGAACGTTTGTTTTGTTTTGTTTGTTTTGACCACCCATAACATTAGAATCCACTCTCAATAAACAACAACGGGACCGTCATGGTCGTGATCTTATGATATTAGGATTTACAACTACCAATGGAATCAGCACCTATCAACATTAAGGTTGTGAGTTCGAATCCCGCCCATTGCGAGATGTATTCGATACAACATTATGTGATAAAGTTTGTCAGTGACTTGCGGCAAGTCGGTGGTTTTCCCCAGGCACTCCGGTTTCTTACACCAATAAAACTGACCGCTACAATATTTGTTGAAAGTGGCGTCAAACACCATAACCCTAACCCCTCAGTGAACAACGTTCTCCCATTTGATAATTCCAGATACTGTAAATTAGAAATAATTTCTCCCGTTGATTTACTAACTAAATTTGGATTAGAAGGGAGTTATTGACCATTCTCTTTATCATCACCAAAATAAGACACAGTAATTGAATTGTAATTAAGAAATGTTATCAAATAATGTTGTATAGGGTATTTCTCGCCATGTTAAATTTATACATTGAGCATATGATGCAATTCTGGATACTAGTCCGTCCTGACAATTGAAATAAAAATAATAAACTATAGCGTTGTTCCATTTAAATTAAGATTTGTAATTTTATAATCCCCCACAACTACATTTATGACTTGGTTATTCATTACGGAATATATGTGTCACAAACGACCATGGATATGTTCCACTTGTCATAAACACTCTCCGGTCCTTTCCCCATTCATATTTTATCCCCGTATTGTTACTAATACGACAGGTGCCACTAGTGGACCAGGGACTGCCTACCCTTCCGGGGCACCTGTGTTCATTCCCAAGTTTTAGTTGAGTTCGTATTACTCGATCTTTAGTGTAATGTTTTGTAGACCATTGTTTTCCTTTTTGTCTTGTTTCTTTTGGCATTGTGTTGTCTGTTCTTTGATTTACGGATTGGCATCTTCAGACTCCTCTTTTAGAGTGAACAGTTCATAGGCCCATAAGAACGCGTTTATAGATCAAGGAGTTCCTAAATCCTATTACAGTATAATAGAATATAACAGACATATTTAGTATTTACTGGTTTTCTTACTGATGAGGAATGACGTGTAAATTTGTTTGTAGAAGTGAATAATAAAAATATTGACATTTGACCCCATTAGTAGATAATAGTTTATACTTACTGAAATTATTGCGGGGAAAACGCGAAAAATGTCAGAAAAAATAATTGTTCATCAGATGGTAGATATAGTATATGTGTTGTCCGTTCTATTTCGATTTACGGATTCTGATTACCCCTTTGCTATCTTCAAGCTCTTGTCAAGATTTTCGGTTAGCAAAAAATGTTTCACGAGTGACACAATAATTTAAGAAAGCGAACGCATTTTCTGGTCACGGGTGGAATATTTCTGATATTGACAAATTAGACTTTCATTGCTTTGTATATAGAATTTCACACTGTTTGTGGGTCGATAAATATTTAAAAAAAGCAAATTATATTACCATTTACAGCTCTTAAAGGCGATGCATTTGTGATGCGTGAAACATATGTACAGTCAGGTCACGACATGGAATTGTTATGTTGTAGATAAGCCTTAGTGAAAGCGATGCTATGCACAACTTGGCTTTTTTTTCTGAAATTTATATCACTGAGAAATTCTTTTATTTCACCGTCATCTACAAAATAATATTTATTATATGTCTCTTTATGAAATGTGAAATCTCTAGATCTATCATAAGGTAAGAGGTTTTAATAGGATCCTAACCCTTTATTGACAATTGGATCTCCAACAGATGTAAACAAACGATAATTATAGATTAATACATGGCTTTTTTCATATTGCCCTTGTTATCAGCATGATACCTTGATATCGGCCCGAGGGGTTTAGCCCGAGGGACGATATCAGTCGAGGGCTGATGACAAGGGCAATATGAAAGAGGCCATGTATTAATCTATTTATCACATATTTTGCCAGGGTAGATAACATGTTATTGTCCTTTACAGGAGGGCAGATAACCTGTTATTGCCCTTGTAAAATGTTATTGCCCCGGGGGCAAATAACACGCCGCAAATTATGCTTTTATTACACATGCAAATTCGGCGTTATTTCAATAAAATATATGATAATAAAGCATATCGCCTCCACTCACAAAGACCAAATATATGCTATCACATTAAATAAATGACAACATAAACATGGACAACACAACAGCAGAGTCAATGAATGCTCCCATTTAAGTTAATCGACTACAAGACAAGAAGTTAGAATATGTTGATTAAAGATCATTACTCTTTGGACAAAACAAATCATAACGGATACTTCTAATATAGTTTGAAGTATTCTATAAATAAATCTAATGATATACGATTTTCTCAGACGTCAGAGATAGACACAGCCATTTGTGTTTTTATCTTCAAAAAGATAAGAAGGATGGTAAAATCGTCTTGTGTGTTTTATAAATGACAAGTGACGCTAAATGAATGTCTTCGGTCCGTGGGTTTTTGAAAGGGTACACTGAAAAAAGAGAGTTGAAGTTGTTCTTTTTACTCGAATACTAAACGACATACAAATGTATTCATACATAAAATTGTAATGTTCAGCATATCCACTTGTATATTGTTGAATAATTCGCTTTGGAGAAAACAATGTTTTGTTCTAATCATAATCTGTGAATAATTAGAATATGATTGGTCATCAGGTTTGATGCACAACGAAGATACATTTCAACAAGAAAAAAAAACATGACTCCTGTCAATGTGCAAAATATATCTAAAACATAAGGTTAATATGGAGCTGTGTTTAGATCAAAGTCATTCATTTCAAGGACAAATTAGATTTAACACTATTCTATTTTAAAGTCTAGCCGAGTAAAATGAAACAATTATAATGGGTCTTGCTTTTCGAAAACGTATTTGCATCAATGATTGAATATTGAAGAAGGAATATGAGTTTTTAGAACATTCCTCCATTAATGATACAAATGTTGATAAATATGTTGAAATCGTTAAACCTAAATGACCTAGTAAGACGAACATATTTACTGAGAGCAAACATTATTATTTACAGTTTGTCTATAGCCATGATATCGTCTAAGTTTCTTTTTATATGAACTTTCTACACAAGGGACTACAGGTATAAAATGAGTAGCATGGCAGTTTTTCTGATTTGGCCGACAATTACGGGATTTCCGCGTCACAAATTGCATTCATGTTCCCGATGTACAATAAGACACTTACCTTCTTATTGATGTTCGGTATTGTGTTTTTGTTTTGTTTGTCTTCATACTCTGTTTTTTATGGCCAATGTTACCTGTATCTCTGGATTGTCCATTCTTGATTGCCCTTTCATTTTTCTCTAACGTTTATTTCTGAACCAGATATTAACTACACGCATGTAAAACGATGACGACATGACGGGTTACATGTACGGAGTAGGATAAACTTACTATTCGAAGCATGTGGTGTCACACTTTGATGTTTGCAGGAGTTATTCCATTTCTTGTTGCCAATAGTTATTATATTTCTTTGAATTTTATCGTTGGGTATGTAATGTTTAGTCAATCATTCAATGCACATCAATATAATTTAAAACTTTCGATTTCAAAAGAGTTGCAAAAAAAAACAAAACAAAAAAAACAGACCATGTATATCACAACAAATTAGGGAAGTAATTAAAGAAAGTAGCCTGTCTGATACAAGATGTTGTATCACCATACAATGGTGATTAAAGAATGGCGCGACGTTGCACGATATTTTCTGTGTCGAACTACTTTGTCATGACGTCATGACATTGGAATGCGGGAAAAACGCATTAATGTAAGCAACGTTAACAAAGCTACTGTCCAATGTTCATTTAAGAAATAATCCATGGAAGCCATATGTATATATTGTTTTTACCACGGGTAGGCCCTTTATGTTACGAAGTTTTACCCCGAGCGTAAGCGAGGGGTAAACAGCTGACATAAAGGGCCTACCCGTGGTAAAAGCAATATATACATATGGCTTACATGAATTATTTCGATTCTACTGAAATATGTAAAAATTGATAAAATATCGTTATAAATTGTCGATGACGTCATAAATTACAATGGGTGTAGGTATATATTATTTTTACCACGGGTTTGGACTCAAAGCGTTTGAAGGACGCCAAATTAGAATCACCCATAAATATGCATCACGAATTCATGAGTTCATATTATCATTTCTAAGGGCATATTTTCAATATCTCCGGCAACTGTACAGTCCACATTTTCCAAAAGAAGCGTCATACAGCAAGATAATTATATATTGACACTGAAAGTGATTGAACTATATATAACGTGTCATTTGTGAATGAACGGCAAAAAAAAATATCGTGACGTCATGCAATTTTGGGAATTTCAATTCAATCCTTGTTATTTGTTTAAGATTTGTTTTATTGAAATGTTAAATTCACTTGTTACAAACGTAGTGTGTTGGTACAAGACTTTGCATGAGGTCTCGCCTGTTGCGTGAGATAACTGTACCACTAATCGTCGCTATCGCGAATTGTAGTGATATTGATTTACACAACAGCCTCGACCTGGTACAAAGTCTTGTACCAACACAATGTGTATATAATGGGTATTTATCGTCACCACCCAAGGATGCTATTTATAATATACCGGCAAAAGAAAATATTACATGTACTACATAGATGGGGCGCAAGGAAAACTTGTATGTATACCCATTACATACATAGTGTGGTGGTACAAGACTATGTATCATGTAGAGCCTGTTGTGTGAACCAGTATCACTACAAGTCGCGATAGCGACGAGTTGTGATGCGGCCGGTAGTTCACGCAACATGCACGACCTGATACCAACATACTATGTATGTAATAAGTTTATCTAACATTTCACTAAAACAAATTGTAAGTAGATAACAAGGGTCGAATTAATATTTACAATTTCTTTTTACAATACTCTCAGGAAGACTACATTTTGTGCATGACGTCACGTTATTTGTTGCCGTTCTTTCACCAATGTCGTTCGATCACTTTCAGTGTCACTGTACAATTCGACAACTCTTTTAAAAAAGATATGTGGACCTTATAGTTGCACGATACATATTATGACTGAATGAACATTAAACAGTCACTTTGTTTACGTTGCTAACATTGATGTGTTGTCTCCGTATTCCAAAGGAGTTCGGCAAAGAACGTCTCGTGCAACGTCACACCGTTCTTTTATCACCACAGTGTGGTGATACAACATCTCGTATCAGACATTTTGTATCAGACAGGCTACTTTCGTTAATTTCAAAGGAAAACGTGCATAATGTTACATAAATACCCATTACATACTTAGGGTGCAGTTTTTTCTAACCAAAGTTTGGCAAACGTTGTGTGTCGTTTGTTAAACGCTGTGTGTCGTTTGTTAAACGCTGCAAAAGTAGAAACAAATACATCGTTTAATCCGAGTTTACCGACCCCGTTTGACCTGATAATTTGTATACACATGTTGTTGGTAAATAAACTCATCTCTTCTTTTGTTAGATTCCATCTTTGTTTTGGCGGGAAAATTCCACGTATCTATAATTGATTCAGCGTTGAGATTAGAAACAAATGCAACAAACGATAACCGACAAACTGTAGACGCACATTTAGCGATTGCATAGTTTGTCAAAGTTTGTACAAACTTTACAAACGTATGTTAGAAAAAAATGCTCTCAACGCGTACGCGCGTAGTCGTTTGTATCGTTTGTGTTAGAAAAAAATGCACCCATAGTGTGGTGGTACACGACTTTGTATCAGGTAGAGCATGTTGTGTGAACCAGTATCACTACGAATCGCGACGAGTTGTGATGCGGTTTGTTCACACAACAGGCCAGACCTGAAACAAAGTCTTGTACAAACACACTGTGTATGTAATAAGTTTATCTAAAATTTCAATAAAAATTAAGCAAATAATAAGGGTCGAATTAAGATTAACAAATTTGTACAGGACCCTGAGGGAGACTACATTTTGTTCATGACGTCACATTTATTTGTTGCCGTTCATTCTAATATGACGTGCTGTTTTGGCTTTGTAAACAAAAGGGTATAAAAATCCCCGATTTATTATGACTTACATGCGCAGATGATCATGACGTATTTGGTTGTTCTATTATACCCTTTTGTTTACAAAGCCAAAACAGCACGTCATAAAAATAATTTATGGAAGGGGTAAGTTTGTTGGATATTTTAATATGGGAAGGGGTACGTTTGTTGGAGATTTTAATATGGGTATTAAAAATTTACCGTATATGTCCTATTAGAATATTAGATAATCTCTCTTATCTGTTTGAAAACATTGTGTGTCTTGATAATTTTCTGTTATGAACACACTACGTCGTGAAATTCGTCAGTTCATACCTTAGAAATGATTATGAAACATTATAGACAACTGTGGTCTGCTTGCTGATTGAAACTGCATTGATGGTATAATGGTCAACGTACTAACATCGAGTGTGGAAGTTCGTTGTTTCGCGACATGGTCGGGTAAAACCAAAGACTATAAAATTGACATTTGCTGTTTATCCTCTAAGCACACAGCATTAAGAAGTAAGAGCAGACTCGTTGGCTCGGAATCAGGATAATGTGTCCGAGTGGAGCAACATGTCTATCCACGGACTGTTGATTCAGTGAGCTAGCTCTATAAAAAAATCCTACTAAGCATGTTAGTCTAGTACAAAGCGAATGTCGTTATTATATCATCAAAATGTAATCAAAATTAGATTTCTAATTTAGTAAGTACGATGTATTTCTGAAATAATATTCATTAGATATACACAATGTCAACAGATTGGAGGGGCCCGGGTGGCTCAATGAGTTAGGTCGCTGGATCTAACAACTCATACAAGCCTATCACCAATACGGCGTGGGTTCGCGCCCGGCTTTGTAAATTACAAAAAAGGGTGCACTCGACTCGCAACCGCAAGTGATAAAGTTTACCAGTTGCTTGCCCATGGTCGGTGATTCTCTCCGGGTACTCCGGCTTCCTCCACCACTAAAACTGGTCGCCATAATATAGCTGAAATATTGTTGAAAGTGGCGTTAAACACCAAAAATCAAAGCAAATCAAATCAAAAGATTGGAAAGCCAAATAATTAAAAGCAAGTCTTTGAGAGCACGACAACCAAGGGTCTATTAAGGACAGTTAAAAGCTAATGCCACCCATGATTGTGGGGGAGAATCATTAGCTTCAATAATCACATTAGTTAGGAACAGGAAATTTCAGTAATAATTATATCTTGTAAACCATATCAGTGCAGAAACACTTTGCAGGATTTATTTCCTTTATTATAGTAGTAATGGCAAAAACAAAGAAGATATAATGCGCGGGTGTAAATGTATTTCCAAAAGCGAAAACCCTGGATCCTCATATTTTCATTTATCAGCAAATTTAAAGTCAATTAGGCTTTTATCATTTATTATTGGAAAATTTGACCTATTTCTTTTAAAACAACGTCATACGCTAAAATGTTGTGCTATATTTGTTGATTAAATCTGAGAAATTTTATATTCAATAGGAATGTAATCTAATACAATTAATTAGAATTGAATGGTATATCATAAACTTATCAATTTTGAGAAGAAAAATACTACTTTATGTTTCATTGAAATTTTGCGTTTCAATACGTGATTAAAATAGAAAATGAATGTTGTTGCATAGGCCTACATTATTTTATGCCATTTATATGTAAACTTTATATTGTATCTATGCAGATTCAATATTATTTAGTATCGTCAATTTTAATGATCTCACTTCATGCATAAACTAAGGCACTAAGTAGCTGAGATATGCAAATACCACATTATTACATATTGCAGGTTCTTAACGCCATGTTCAAGAAGTTTTCAGTTATTTTGAGGAGTTGATTTTTATTGGTGGAATATCGGTAAAAAAACATCGGTCTGCTGAAAATTAGTGACAAACTGTATCACAAATATAATGGTGCTTAACGCCACATTCAGCAACTTCTAGAGTACCGGGAGAAAACCATCGATCTGCTCAATGTCAGTGACAAATTGTATCACAAAATGTAATAATTCATTAAATCATGCTGGTCTAGAGCAAAATCTACTCAAACAGGATTGTGTTGAAGTCATCTACAGTCGTCATCATGAACTGGTTAATCGTTACAAAATACCCACTTCTCAAATGGCAATGGATCAGTTCCCTTTTATGTAGATTTTTATCTTTCCTCTATCACTGACAAGACTTTTATGTAGATTTGATCTTTCCTCTATCACTGACAAGACTTTTATGTAGATTTTATCTTTCCTCTATCACTGACAAGACTTTTATGTAGATTTTATCTTTCCTCTATCACTGACAAGACTTTCATGTAGATTTTATCTTTCATCTATCACTGACAAGATTTATATGTAAATTTAATCTTTCCTCTATCACTGACAAGACTCATATGTAGATTTTATCTTTCCTCTATCACTGACAAGACTTTTATGTAGATTTTATCTTTCCTCTATCACTGACAAGACTTTTATGTAGATTTTATCTTTCATCTATCACTGACAAGATTTATATGTAAATTTAATCTTTCCTCTATCACTGACAAGATTTATATGTAGATTTGATATTTCATCTATCACTGACAAGACTTTTATGTAGATTTGATCTTTCATCTATCACTGACAAGATTTTTACCGCACTTGACTATATCAGCATCAAGACGAGTGTCTATTAAGAAATAGGAACATAATACCCTTCGCGAGTACATGCGTCCAGTCCCGGTTATTTTGGTGGGGTCTATGTTGTGCTTATCTTGATAGCTTTCAGTGTTGTATGTTCCGTTGTGTTTGTCTTTGATCTGTGTCTTGTGTGAAATATTGACTATGTCTCTGTGTTCACCATTCTTGATTGCCCCTCCGCTTTACGATAACGTTTATTATAGCATCGTAAGTGATATTGGTGAAATTGTTGACCATCCCTGTTAAATGTCCTTGTTATTTAATTTTTCTAAATGACTGTAAACATTCATACTACATTGGAGAGACGATAAGATGAGAACATAATGTACCTAACAGTCATGTAGCATTTGTTTACAATATATGTAATTATCTTTAGTTCATATTTCCCTGCTTTTACAATATTGTTTGCAAATTAAACCATTGTAGCAAGGAAAACCTACGCATTCATGATTTCCAAATAAGCATATTGTCGAGAAATCTTTTGACTCGGATATAGATGTCATCAACATGGTTTTACTCTCCAAGTGTTTTTTCTCACGTATGCCATCTGTTGAAATACCATGTTACAGATTTCATAGACATGCTTGACTCTGATTCACACGTCCTTGACAGTTTCTTTTTTTATTTCTTTAACAAAAGGGGAAATTGTTATTCTAGCAGTCATACAAATGCGTTAATGTTGTACACAAATATATAATATTCAGTAAGTCCACAATAACATGTTGACAGCTATATTCCATGTTTGCTTGTTAATATTCAAATACAAAATTTGAATTCCATCCATATTGTGCTTACAAAGCGAACACAAATGAGAATTAAAAAAATAGGAATAACAAATATTATTTTCCTCATTCATTTCATGACTTCCTTTCTTGCAATATATAACTGAAACATCAATATAAGGGGCATCAATAATCGCAATTCCTTGATTTTTCAAAGCAATACTATATTTCTCTAAATAGTTTTGAAATATCGTACAATCCC
The DNA here is from genome assembly GCA_002080005.1 of Gigantidas platifrons. Taxonomy (NCBI): domain Eukaryota; kingdom Metazoa; phylum Mollusca; class Bivalvia; order Mytilida; family Modiolidae; genus Gigantidas; species Gigantidas platifrons. The sequence continues at coordinate 495,173 of MJUT01028922.1, read as the reverse complement.
TAATATTGCTAAAAGCTCATATAAACATGTATTCCTGACCTGGTAAAGATTAATTTTTTATACACTGTAGTTTAAAAAAACGTATATATCTAATTTAGCGCACACGACGCGTTCTGTGATAACCTTCATCAAGTATGTCAAAAACCAAAATAATTAATGTAAACGTCTTTGGGAGCAAGAAAGCCAAAGCATATGTTATTTTTTATCCCTCAGAATTTGAATCTAATAGACCACTGGACATTCATCGGAGCAAATTAAATTTTCACACCACAAACGTTGTTTCATATCAAAAGCAAGGACTACCTTTGGACCACTAGAGCTGGTTCTTTAGAATACTAGTTTATAATTTGTTCCATTGCAGACGAAGTAATAATTTGAACAATCAAAATCAAGAGTCGATCACATACAACTGAGGCCTTCATTTTTAAAAGCTTGAAGCTATATTCCATATACTATATACTGCAGTACAATGAAATTTACATTTATGGTTCTTAGGAAAATGATATTTCAAATTTATTTCCCATAATTCAGTCTGACTGTTAAATTTGGACCGACTAGCACCTAATATACCTGCGACTTTCGTTTGTAAAAATCTAAAATTACATATCAAAAACATTTCTGGTTCTTGAGGATATGTACTTTATTTCTCCCTGTGAGGAAATCTACCATCCTTTCTTTTGATGATTAACTACGCAAGGATCATCTCAAGTTTAGTTCTCAATGACTAAGTAGCTTTGCAGCAGAACATTAACACATTACAGATGACAAGTGATTCTAAATATAGGATATAAATATCTAAGCATCTATACATGGCGGGAATAAGTTCTATTTGACGAGCTGATGACTAATTAATGTAAGTTTAATGATACCAAAGTGTTAATTACTAGCAGTAAATCGATGGATATACAGCACAATAACCAACAGAAAAAGACAGACTATGATGGACAAAACACTATGCAGAAAATTAAACATTAAGCAACACGAACTCCACTAAAAACCGGATTTTACCTATATCAACACGCTTAGATGCATTTTTACAGTACTAGCTCACTGAAAATACAGTTTTCCAGTATACATATCGCTCTAGCAGGCTTAGGTCTTACTCTTGCCAGTATACATATCGCTCTAGCAGGCTTAGGTCTTACTCTTGCCAGTATACATATCGCTCTAGTAGGCTTAGATCTTACTCTTGCCAGTATACATATCGCTCTAGCAGGCTTAGGTATTACTCTTACCAGTATACATATCGCTCTAGCAGGCTTAGGTCTTACTCTTGCCAGTATACATATCGCTCTAGTAGGCTTAGGTCTTACTCTTGCCAGTATACATATCGCTCTAGCAGGCTTAGGTCTTACTCTTGCCAGTATACATATCGCTCTAGCAGGCTTAGGTATTACTCTTGCCAGTATACATATCGCTCTAGCAGGCTTAGGTCTTACTCTTGCCAGTATACATATCGCTCTAGCAAGCTTAGGTATTACTCTTGCCAGTATACATATCGCTCTAGCAGGCTTAGATCTTACTCTTGCCAGTATACATATCGCTCTAGCAAGCTTAGGTCTTACTCTTGCCAGTATACATATCGCTCTAGCAAGCTTAGGTATTACTCTTGCCAGTATACATATCGCTCTAGCAGGCTTAGGTCTTACTCTTTATTCTAACGTGCTTAGCAGAGAAACATCCAATATCAACTTCATAGCCGTTGAATTGACCCGAACGAGACCGAACACACGATATTCCGTCTATAGAAGATTTAGAAGAGGAATGCCAGTTATAAAAATGTATTCCATCAACTTTTGTGGACTTATTACATTCAGTTGTTAGTAAAACGTCGATGTGTCATTCAAGGCCCACTAACATGGCTCACAATAATCTGAGGGTGATGATATAGGGGGTTATATGTAGGGATGAACGTGAAAGAAAATTGAATTTCAGTACAAATTTAATCGTTTGAACGAAACAAGATGGTCGTATACGAGACACGATGGAAAATCGTAAGAGGAATTGCCTTTCCTATGAACATGTGCATGACTCATCATTTCCATTGTCCATGAAGGTATAATTATAGCATGCAGTTATCTAATAGTTTGGATGCTTTGTTGTGGGCTACAGGTTCGGAGTACGGTGTTTAACGCCACATTCAACAATATTTCAGTTATATCGTGGCGGTAAGTTTTATTGGAGGACACCAAAGTACCCGGAGAAAACCACCAACCTGTTGTGAGTCAATTACAAACTTTATAAAGTAATGAAAGTGGATATAGCAATAATGTAATTGGATGGCAATGGTAGTAGTGTTGGTATTAATTTAATTGTATGTGGACAGCACCAAAGATGTAACATTTTAAAGAGAGCCATCCTTTTCTTAGGAAGTACAAAGTTCAAAAATATATTTTGTAAGTACCTTGCTGTGTGCTGATCAAATATAATATTAGCACAAGCCTCTGTTCGGAGAGAAAGGCGTACTATCAACAGATAATACATGAAAACAGAAGGTTTTTTTTGAAGACATGAGTATTTTCTGGGTGTTAATTAAATACAATAGACTGTACTTGGAGAGGGGTAGGAAAATATATCATATCATAAGTCATTAACAGGAAAGATGCACAAAATGAAGATTTCAGCAAAAATAGATCATATTTCTTGTCATGTAAGACTCCCTACTTTTCCAATCGTTTTCTTTTAATGCTGTTTTTTTTTATGTGGAAAACATTTCCAACAACAACAAAAAAGGCAAAAAAAAAAACAAAAAAAAAATAGAACAACAAAAAAAACAAAAAACAAAAAACAAAAAACTAAACAAAACAAAACCAAAAACCAAAAACGAAAACAACAAAGTAAAGGATTGGAAACGTACAGAGTCTTATTCGGTAGGACATCCCATGTACTTACTTTATGTTAATTTGTGTTGGGTCGAATATTAGACCATAACCCGAAAATAACCTCTTCTTTAAATAACCCAAGGTCAAATCAAGCCAGTATGGTTAATCTGTTTTAGATGACGTTTGCAATCCTTATGTGGATAAAGTGTTTAAATAAAAAAAAAACTGATAGCGCGAACAAACTAATGAAATAGTCGGATCAATAAGTTGAGTAATTAAAAATTACATATTTTTAGATTTTATTTTGTCTAGAACTAACAAGATTAAACAAACACCACGAGTTCAAATGATTACTAAATAACTATGCTGTATTTCAATATTTAAACTCCATTGTTTACTAAGTTTACACCACTACATGTATATATGTGTCAAGTCTATTTCAGTCTCGAGGTTATTGTAAAACTAAAACTAAAACGTCAATAAAGTACACGTGTACTTACTTGTCTGATGTAAGACCAATAATTGACTCGCACATTCGTGATATTTTGTATATTAATGAATATATATAGAAATCACCACCAATAATCTCAGGATCGAAGGTATGTATTTTTATTTTATGTAAACTTTCTGTATGACGACTAAGCTTTACACGTAACATTCTTGTATCTAACACACTTATATAAATAAACAAATTAAATTTTGAATCTTCAAAGTTATAGTCTGTGGTTAAGTCTTTATAGAAGATAATAGATACATATATTTGATCAGATAAAGCAATTTAAATAAAACCACCCAAACCGGTCTTAAATTAGCCGACAGGGATTATTTACAATATTACATTCACTATTTGTTACGCTAAAAACAGATTATATATTGATAAATTTTATTATATACATTAATTTTTTCCCGCTCTTCTCCATATTGTACAAAATCCATAGGCGCTAGGGGTTAGGGTTATGGTATTTAACGCCACTGTAAACAATATTTCAGTTATATCATGGCGGTCAGTTTTATTGGTGGAGGACACCGGAGTTCCCGGAAAAAACCGCCGACCTGCCGCAAGTCACTGACAAATGTCGAAATTCATAGTAAAGGCAAATCAATGAAATATCTTGCAAGCAAAATGTTTTAAAAATATTTCTATTAAATCAATCTTAACAAAGTCTAGGTCACTAGAAATTGTGTACCCATCTCAGTCACACCTATTATTTTAAGGGGTGTGGCAAGTTACCAAAAATAAATAATAGAATATAATATAGGATTTCCTTTCCTTGCAAATCATATACAATTTACAGCAGTTCTTTTGACCAACAGCTTGTGTTTGTTAACAGTGATCGTTGATAGCCCGTTGTAAGGCACCAATATTTAGCCATATCCAACATTCATAGTCTTGTTTTCCTCTGCTAATGTAAATTTCCGTCCAGAGCTTATCATAGTGTCACCTTTTACATACAGGATTTAAACAACAATCAATCTATGTACGACGTACATGTATCTGAAATATGTACGATAAACTATTTTTCAGGTTTAATGCTGTAGATATGCCTGATCTTGTTGGTGCCTTAGTCTCTAGTCTAAATTTACAGACAGTGCTTGTTGGGCTAATTGTAGTTTTGATCGTATATAAAATCAGCCAAAGGATCAAATATAAACAACCACCTGGACCCTTTGCTTTACCTCTGATTGGAAATTATGAAGGTATGTTGACAAATGTGGTTAAAATTTATTACAATTAGTGTTATTACAGGATCTACTTTATTTTTCGAAGGCACCATTTAATCAGTAATATTATCATAATGAATGTATAATATGAGTGAGTGATTATTATTTAACTAGTATTGGAGAATTTATCAGCCATATCATGACGAGAACAAGTTACATTTTGATGAAATGATGATGATAATGATGCCCGATTTGGACGGAGATCAGCACTCTGATTTTGATTTTTATAACATTAGTTCACTGAAACAACAGTCCGTGGGCAGACATGTCGCTCCACTCTAACACATTATCCTGATTTCGAACCGACCAAGTCTGTGCTCCTGCTCCTTAATACTGCATGATTAAGCGGATAAACTGGAAATACCAACTTTGAAGGCGGACCACAACCTACGAAATAGGAGGCCAGCAAGCTAAACATTACACCGCTGATGCTGTTTGTTGTTTTGGGAGGACAATTCAATTAAAGAAATGTTATCATGACTCAATTCGGTGGAAACTGTAAAATACATGTTTCCAAAATACAACACTTTTAAAATACACACTAAACACACACACTTTAAAAACACAAATAAATAGTTAAATGAAAATACTACACGTTTACCATTAAACGTTAATTCTGTTTACACTTTATAGTTTATAGTATGATGCTATCTTATATTTTCAGTTCTGCAGGCAAAATTTAGTCATGAAAAATTTTCTGAATACGCAAAGAAGTACGGACCTGTATTTCAAGTATACCTAGGTATGATACTTTAACATTTGGATGATGAAATTAGTCACAATTATCACTGAAATCAACTTGATATATTGACATTCTGCCTAGTAAATGTGATCTTTTAATATATCAGTTTTTCCATCTAGAATTTACCGACACCGTATCGTATTATGTCACTAAAACACTACATAGCTTATAATACCCACTCCTTTTTGTCATTGTAGGGTCAATTAATATGGTTGAATAAACACTTCTGTCTGTTATTTCACAGACCATTCTTGTTAGTTTTCTGTGTTGTCGTATTATATGCCTTGACGTTCTTAGTTCTGTGGTGTGATGTCCGTTACAATTTCCGCATAAAATCGACCGATGTTTGGTTTGTGTTTACTCACAGTTATTTGTACGAGGGCTCATTGAAGGGTCAATAAACGTGGTTGTATGCATATTCCTGTCGGTCATATAAAGATAAGAATAGAAATGCATGCGGTATATGCAAATTCATCTGCTATTATAGGGTCAGTTAATGTGGTTGTATACACATTCTTGTTTGCCATATAAGGGATAATTAAGGTGGTGTATGCAGTATATACAAAGTCCTCACTGAATTTAGTACTGCGTTGACTACTATTTTACCTATTTTGTTCCAGTATTGTTATAAATACTGTTATAGTGACAGCCGGAACTTTTGAACCGTAATGAAAGTGGGGGGTTTGGCGCCGTAAAATCTGATTCAACCCACCATTTCTTTGGAAATACCTGTACCAAGTCAGGGCCATTACGGTTTTCCCAGTTTTACGGTTGTTGACCGATTTTGTCTGTTTATATACTTATGAATTTTGACTTCCCTTTAGAAGATTGTTCTGAGTTCAGTAATTTTGTTATTACCCTTATTGCAGGGCCAGTTAAAGTGGTTGTATTAAACAATATCAAAGTAGTTACAGAAGCATTAATCACAAAGAAAGCAGACTTTGCTAACAGACCCCAATCTGTTTCAAGTGAGTATTAATTATTATAACATGTATATTCTACTTCTAATTTGATTTTCCTTAGAAATAAGACATATTTGTGTATAAAACAATCTGGTTGTATGTACAAATTGGATGTTTATTGCCACTCTCTGTGAAACACATGAAAAGGTTTTGTTCCATGTATTTATTTAAGTATTGTTTTATTCACTGCGGCTTCCGTGTTATAACGATGCTAATGTTATAATTAATAAAGGGAGCAGAATATTCGGATCACTCTCGAGTTTTTCTCGGTTTTAATGTTTTCCACTCTTTTACATATTTTTTTTTATGAAAAGACAGTATAAACAGTGATGGTCAACAATCCACCAACATGACCAATACGAACCTTTACCTATTACCTCAGTACATTAAACATAAAAAAGACCATGACATATGAGGTTAGAAATCCAGGTCCTGGCTATGGATATGTGTTTATTAGTACATGTTTTTTTTTGTATTTGATGTTTTATTGCTGTGAGCATTATCAGGTTGTAATATATTGCACCGTTCTTTCTATTTGATCTTTACCTTATCAGGAACTTCACCATTTCTAACACTTTATGGTATTGTCGTATGTTGTAATTGTCGTAGGTGACTTTTGTTTGTGTGTTGGTATGGATTTCCTGTGTTGTTGTTGATATTGTTGTACAAATGTAGTTATCCTGTGGGTAGGCCTTATTGTTTTGCCTCTGGACAGGAACTGAAAATAGTTGACTGAGTAAAAATATTGTTGAAAAAATAGTTGACTGAGTAAAAATATTAACAACTTTATTCTTTGGAAGTCACAGCATATGTGAACTTCTCAAAGAACAAAGTTCGGTCAGTAGTTTCGAACTATTTTCGGTGTTGTTGACCAATGGAATCTGTTGTTTGGAGATTTAAAATTGGATTAGCGTGTGAACTTTGCGTATTAATTCCAAATGAGTGAATTGGTCGAAA
>MJUT01028922.1:474825-487582 GCA_002080005.1 Gigantidas platifrons | reverse complement strand
GGCATGGTATATACATAAAAAAAACACAATAATTTCAAACAAATCTGAAAAGGAAACAAAAATAAATGAAGCAAATGTTTGTCCATATATATACAAGGAAATGTCTCTGAATTTGATGTTATATATTCACATAAAAAATGATTCTGAATTTGATGAAAATCTATGTATACACATAAAGAACTGTCACATGGTGTGCAAACAAATGTCCCTGGATCTGATGTACGTCCATACATACATAGGAATAATGTCACATAGTAACGGTATGTTTCTGCTATAGCGTTCCATTTGAATTCACTTGCATTTCTTTGATGAAATCTAATAGTGTCCTATGTGGTTTGGAGGAGTCATCATCTTCATTGGTGGTTTACAAGTGTGTATAAACTGGAAAAGACTAGTTTAACAATTAATAAAATAATCAGACTAACACTAAAGTTTTATGTACAAAAAAAAGTGGATGCATCATGCAAGTTTTAATTTTTTAGTGAATTCTATAGTAATTGTCTTAAGCATAAATTTTAATTCAAACTGTCAAAAGAAAATTATTTAAATGAACTTAATAAAACTGTTGCATTCTTGCTGTCTTTGCTATACATGTCTTGCATGTTGCATGTAGTGGAAGTTCTGTAAAAACAAGGTGGCTTAGATTACATGTCATGTTTACAATTTAAGGAATAAATGAGACATCATGAATTTGTGGATACAAAGTTCTTGGCATGTCTGGTGTCTCTTTTACTTGTGCATTAAGCACTGAAGCATAACCGTGATGCGTAACCAAAATATATGCGCAGATGGGTTGTTGCATGATTTTCTTAAGTTTGTGCCATGTAAAAATACTGATACTGATGGTCGTAGGGATTTTAATTGATTTTTGTGTTAGTTTATCTTTAACTTCGAAAGATGACCAAACAGCGAATAATTTAAATGTTGGGAAAGCTGAAAGAGTTAAGTCCTGAATAATTGGATGGGAGAATTTGTAATATGATGGACACTTAGCGGAATGGTAACACAATCTGCGATACAAGTGACATACTACAAATAACAAAAATATTAATGTGATTATGCTTAAAATTACAGATGCGTGTAGCCATGTAAACTCAGAGGCAAGCAATTTTTCAACAATATTTGGACTTGGTGTTGTAGTTTGTGTATTCTTGTGAAAAATGAATGTGGACACACTCTGGCTTTTGACTTGTGCGATTTGTTGTGTAATCTGGATGGCTGTGGCCAATTTCTTTGTCTTGCAAAAAAGATAAAAAGATGCTATAAATGATAATGTGCCAATACCTAGTGAAATGAAGATTAATATGGCATTAATATCTGGCCATTGTTGTTCTAATTTTAAATCACCCGACAATAATGGTTCAGTTAATGATTTAAAAATAACTTGGTCTTGCCTTGCTGCTGTGGCAACTCTTCTAAGACTCATTTGTTGTGTGTGATCAATTGCGAGTATTTTACTCATGTTGTGATGGTAGAATTTAAAGTCTGGTAGTTGCAATTGTATTGGTGTTTCAAAAACTGTGTCTGCTAAAATGTTGTTTAATGTGTTGTCGTCGAAAAATTCTTGAAGTAATGCAAGATTGACAGGATGAAAGACAGAAAATTCTGTAGTGTGGTGATAGCAGTGTACTAAGCGAGGAGCAAAGTAAAGAGAAGGTGTAGATAAAGAACATTCACATGGAATGTTAACTAAGCAAAAAGTGCATCCTGGAACTAACCTTTGTTTTTCTGGACAATTCAATGATAGTTCCTTTACCTGGTATACAAGAGCAGATGTAGGTGTTATTTCAATTATTTGTTGTTCTGGTTTGTTATTATGAAGCTGAAATGAGCAATGTTTAGTTACTAAAGAAACTATATTGTTAAACAAAGCAAGTGCACAATTAATGTTAGTGGTTGGTACAAGTGCCATGTTAAAATCACAGTATATTATAGAGTTTCTTTGCCACCTTGTCAATTGTTTAGATGAAAGGGTTACATAATAATCATGCTGGTGAGTGATTGCCATACATTCTGGTAAATTGATGATTTCGGTAGCATGCATTGAGGAAGTGTTAGTTGGAACTGGTAATGATATGATGTTATAGAGTTTTAGAGGGTGAGCATGTGTTGATAAAGGTAAACGAAGAGTTATGTAAAGTGAGGAGTTGTTACGTGTGAACATAAATTGTGATGTAGTGTAGTAAAAAGATGGATGAAAGTGGGTAAGGTAAAAGCCCTTATGTGAGTGAGTTAGTATACCTTGGACTTTGTGCAGGGTTTGTGCTAGGGTGTGTCTTGGCAACAAGAATGGTGAGATTCTCCCTTCTACCAAACTCTGGACTGCTGCTTGCATCTTGTCAAGAGAGCTTCTCAATCTGTTGCACTGGTTAGTCATAGTGATTAAAACTTGAGAAATATTAAACATAGATTGTTGAAGAGAAGTTAGTGATGTCTGAAAAGAAGAAGTTAGCAAATTAATTTTTTTAGTATTGTCTTTTATACTTTGCATGAGATTAGATGTTCTGTTGTTTGCTAATGTGATGTAAGAGCTTAAGTGTGAGCTGTGTCGTTGCAGAGCTTGTGTCATGAGTCTAGTTTTCCTGTTTAGATCATTGATGTGGCTCGCAAGCAAGTTTACATCTCCCATGGTAGCTGTACCGAAAAGACCTTTGGCCAGACTGCCAATAAAAGGAAGGAGTGATCGTTCACTACGCGATGCATCGAATATCTTGGTTTGGGGTACCAGAGTATGAATTGATGAAATAGTGTCAAGTAAATCAGTTTCCATGGAAGCATGTAAATGATGAATAAAAGTGACCATTGAGTTGACATGTTGACAATCTTGAATATGAGAATCCTTTGTACATAACGAAACCTGTGGAAACTCTACTGTGGTTGGTAAGTTGATGTGAAATGTATGAAGCCATGATTCCTTTGCGATGTAGAGTGATAGGTCCTCACGGAATATGACTCCATAATTTAGCCTCTGGATCGTATCACCGTTGCTCTGTGTTGGAAAGATCCCAACTGTTATTAGACATAGCATCATGATAGAGTAGGTCAGACCTAGTTTGCCGTTCAGGGTATTTCCTATAAAAACAAAAGAAAGTGAAAAAAAATAAGGGTGGTGAAATGTCGGTGATTGAGAGTCCGCGAAACTAACAATCTAGCACTATGCACACATAGACGAGCTATGTAGGATGGTGACAAATCCCCATAAAATTTTGATGAAGTGCAAAATTTTGCAAATTTGGAAAAAAATGTCAAAGGATTCGAAAAGTGACTAACCTTGATTGGTAAACAATGGTCTGGGTATGTCTACAACTAAGCATGAAGTGTTGTCTTGTCACAGCTAATGACGTGAAAAAGAGAAAGTGATAGTAAGAGACTAAGAAGTATAACAAAGACTTAATTAGGTTTCCATAGATAGACTTTGCGCTTCTTTCCCTCTTTTGTGTATTCCCTGTTTACGTCTTTAAGCAGGTCTTCGTCGAAGTTTGTGTCTGGTTCCCATGATCTGGAACCATCAAGCCATTCAATGTAGAACTGGCATTGACCATTTCTGATTCTACCCCTGATTATCTTCGAGAAGTGGAATTTATCAAGAGTGTTGTCCACAGTATCATCCACATTGTCATTGTTGGGTTCAGGATCCATTTCTGGTTGCGTGTCAATCTCTGGTTCTGACTGAGAATCAGAATCATCTTCAGATGCTGTTGGAGGAATAGCATACTTTTGTCTATGTACCTCAGGAGGTCTGAACATTCTTAGATTAGTTGCATTTTGAAAACTCTTTAGTTTGTTGCCATCTGAAAGTTTTTGCAGTTTGTAGGTAAAATGCGGGCCTAATTCTATTATTTTGTATGGTCCATCTGCTTTATCGTGCAGCTTCTTTGATAAGCCTTTTGGTACTTTGTGGTTTTTCAAAAGGACTTGATCGCCAAGTGAAAAGTCAGGTATATTTGAATGGTTGTCATGACGTACCTTGTCTTTTTCTTTTTGTTTTGCCTCAGCAGTTTTGGCAATGTCATGTGCCATTTTCAAGTTTTCTAGGAAGTCTTTCATGTATGTTTTATCATTTTTGGGGAGGCTGTCTTTCGGTTGAAGAGCAACATCGAATGGTAATCGCATCTCTTCGCCTAACATCATGAAGAATGGTGAGAAACCTGTAGTATTCATTGAAGGAGATTTTCTGAGTGCCATCATAATGCTGGGAAGTAGTGTAGGCCAATTACCTTGGTTTTGTACACAATATGTTCTGAGACATTCAGCGATTGAACCATTTTGTCTTTCGACGGTTCCATTAGTGTTTGGATGGTAGGAGCTGGTGTGATGTTGGGTTACTTCGAATACTTCACAGATTGCGGCTATGATTTTAGACATAAACGCTTGTCCTCTGTCAGAAAATAGAACTCTGGGACAACCAAAACGTGTAAATACCTCATTGTACATTGGCTGATTGGGTTTTGAGTGGAAATGCCTCTGTCCATCTGGTGAACGCATCAACCATTACAAGGATGTACTCGTACCCTTCTTTGGTCTTGTAGATTGGTCCTAAAACATCGATGTGCCATCTTTCACCTCGTCCTACCTGTGGCACTGGTGTCATTGGTGGGTTGTTTGGGTTCTGGTTTCGCTTCGCCCTTTGACATCTGTTACAAGATTTTATATATTCATTAACATCATTATACATTCTGGGCCAAAAGTATTTGAGAATAAGAGATGAAAGTACCTTTGAAATTCCCATGTGTCCACCTCCTGCTAATGAGTCATGATAAGATTTGAGTGCATCATGTCTGAGTACTTTTGGTATTGATATTTGTTGAATGAATTTTAGTTCATCTGGTAGATTTTTGCATCGTTTTTGATACCAATGATAAAGAATACCTTCTTCTACTGAGTAGTACTTGCTCTCACAGACAACTTTTTCTTTGGCTTTCTTGTCTTCTGGAAGAGTACCTTCTGTGATGTAGGTATACAGGTCTGCAAAGTCTGGACATTCCTTCTGTAGCTTGGAGAGAGATTCTTGGTCATTCAAGGCATCTTGGAAATTTTCTATCTCTAATGCAGAAACTGAAGGATAAGCAGATATATCATCATGTCCATAGAAAAAAGTTACTTCAGTTCTCCATACCTGTTTGTCTTCTGGTTCCTCCTTTTGTGTTATAGAAGCGACTGTGCTAGGATTTGCAGTTGGGTAGGTACGTCGACTTAAACAATATGCGACAACGTTGCTTTTTCCGGGTCTATGTACTATTTCCATCTTGAGCTCTTGCAGATTCACTGCCCATCTTGCTAATCTTCCAGTGTGTTTTGCAGTTTTCAACCAAGTGAGAGCATTGTGGTCTGTGATGACAGTGAAATGGCTGTTGTTAAGGTATGGTCTGTAGGCGTCTACTCCATTGAGAATATCATAACATTCTTTTTCCGAAGTAGTCCAGTTGCGCTGTGCATCACCTAGAGATTTACCTCCATATGCTATCACATATTCTCTCTTCTGATCATCCACCTGGCTAAGAATGTAACTGATAGAACAATCACTAGCATCACAAGTAAGAATGTAAGATTTGTTGTTATCTGGGTAACCAAGAACAGGAGTAGAAACAAGAGCTTGCTTGATTGTATCAAAAGCTGTTTGACACTCAGGTGTCCAAGTGAAAGATTGGTCTTTCTTAAGAAGAGCGTTTAGTGGGGCAGCTATTTTGGAATGGTCTTTTAAGAACCTTCGAAAGTAGTTGGCCATGCTAAGGAAAGAACGAACCTATTTCTGTGTCTTTGGAACTGGATACTGACTAATTGCACTGGTTTTGTCAGAATCAACACGTACACCTTCAGGTGAAATGATGTGGCCTAGAAACTTAATTTCCTTTTGCGCAAAGTTACATTTGTCAGGTCTGAGACGAAGGTTTGCCTCTTGCAGCCGCTGAAAGACTTGAGTAAGATGATCAAGATGTTCTTCAAAAGTTCTACTAAAGATTAGAATGTCATCAACATAGACAAGACAGATTTTCCAATTTATATCTTGTAAGATATTGCACATCATAGTTTGAAAAGTGATGCCACTGTTCATAAGACCATATGGCATACGATTAAATTGGTACATACCAGATTGTGTGATAAATGCACTTTTGTGTTTGCTCTCTTCACTGAGAGGGATTTGCCAGTATCCACTACGGAGGTCAAGACTTGTGAAATATTGTGCTTTCGCTTCGCCTATCGCATCAAATACGCTTTCAATATGGGGTAACGGAAATGACATTGGTACAGTGACTTTGTTTAGTTTGCGGTAGTCAATAGCAAAGCGATATTCTCCGTTCTTTTTCTTGGTGAGTACTACTGGAGAGTGCCATTCAGAGTTTGATGGTTCGATTATGCCACTGTCTTTCATTTCTTTGATTTGTCGGTCAATTTCCTTTTGCATAGTTGGTGATTGTCTATAAAAGTTTTGTCGCACAGCTCGCGCTCCTAGCTGTGTTTCAATGTGATGGTTGTAACCTTTTGCTTTACCTACTTCAGCTAAAGTCTCAGCAAACAAGTGATTATTTTTACCCAAAAATTTTCGAAGTTTCCCTTTTTGCCCTTCTGAAAGAATTGACTTGTCTAAATTGAAGGCAATTTTCTTTTTAACTTTCTTGTTTGCTGTTACAGAAGCAATATATGTTTCTTTATTTTGTTGTGGGACATCAACAGGTAAGATCTCGCTTTGAGCAAGGTGTGCAACCATTGCAACATTACAGCGAGGTCTTATTGTAACGTCTCTGTTTGTTGGGTTACGTACGCACATAACAGCAGTACCATTTTTGACTTGGACTAAGCAGCTTTTTGCAATTAGTCCAGTTCTACCAAAACAAGATAAAGGTTCCAAAAGTACATTATCAGAAGGCTCTTGCCTCGAAACAGAGATTTTTATGAAAGTTTCTGATCTTTTTGGAATGGTATTGACTGATTTTGTGCTTGCTAACCCTGGTTTGTGTTCTTGTAGTTGGACGTGAGCGACGGAATTTATTTTTGGGTTGTCGTCCAACTCAAAGGTATCGGTAGAAAAATCCAACTTTGCTTCATTTCTTTTCAAAAAGTCTCTCCCTAGAATGAGACAATGGTGTAAATTGTCCAAAACATGCACAAGGTGATTAAAACTTTTGTTTTGAATGGAAATGCAAAGTTGTATTTTTCCTAAAATACGGACATGTTGACCATTGACTGCGATGATGGTTTTACATGATGCGGGTTTAAGTTGTCCATGAGTGAAGCCTGTTTTGTTGAGAAATTGCTTGCTCATAACTGAAATGTCAGCACCTGTGTCGACTAAAGCATTTGTTTTTGTACTACCCACATATACTAAAGTAGTGCTCTTGTCCTTGTCCAGATTTGTGTGTATCTTAAATACCTGTGTATCTTTGTGCCCACCTCTAGTAGAACTAAAGGCAAGCCCGAATCCCTATCTATGACTTGGTTTTGTATTATCACGCTTACGCTTTTCACATACGTTACTAAAATGGCCTGGTTTGGTACAATAATGACATGACATGTTTCTAGCCGGACAAATAGACCTTGTTTTACAAAACATACCACAGCCCTTGCAGTTGCTAGTCTGGGAGTGGGTGTGTTGTTGGTTATGATGCTTGTTCTGGAATCACAGGTCGCTGGAGTGTCTGTGGTTGAATCTTTGGTTCTGTTGAGCTTGAGGTCTCTGCCATTGGGGTGTCTGTTGATAAGTTGATGTAGCTGCCAACACCGTTGCTTCCATTTGTACTGCCATGGCCTCTGACAGTCGCCGCTCCATTTGCTGTAAATCATTAAAAGAAATAGAGTTAGTTTGTGGGGCGGCTGTTAGTTGTATGGCCATGTCAGCAAGCTTGGCTTGTTCCCTCAGGTCAGTCATGGTGCTTGGTCTGTGCTGGAAAACAGTTCTTGCTATATCCGGCTTCAACCCTGTGGCTGTAATCTGTACCAAGAATTCCTCCGAGACACTGTTGTTGCTATTCATAGTTTCTGCTCTACTTATATACTCGTCTATCGTCTCGTGCTGTTGTTGTTCCAGACTCTTCAGCCTTATGTCGTGCTTGGTTACTGGTTTGTAAAAAAGAAGTCTGGATAAGGTGTAAAGATTGTTTACAATCATTTGCTAAAGTACCAAACCAGTTATCTGCCATCACAGTGAGGTAGAATGGCAGGGTTAATATTGCCTCAGCTTCTGGCATTCGCTGCAGTGTGATGAATGCCATAAACCTGGTCCACCACTTCACTGCTTGAGACTTTCCATCATAAGGTTGTAAGGTAACACTATACCTATGCTGAAAACCTGGTGGAGGCTGAACTGGAGCTGCGACTGGATGTACCTGGACAGGAGGAGTCTGCATGGGAGCCTGCCTGTCTTCCACTGACTGTGATCCCTCTGATGTCGGTTGAGCATCGACCACCGTTCTGTCCGAGCTGCTACTGCTGCTGGTTCCTGACTGGTTTTCAGGTCTCATGTTGGTTTGTTGCTGTATAGCTGATCTGAGCCAATAAGACATATGATTATTGGGACCCTTTTCTGTTCTCCGCCAGTTGTCGTATGTTGTAATTGTCGTAGGTGACTTTTGTTTGTGTGTTGGTATGGATTTCCTGTGTTGTTGTTGATATTGTTGTACAAATGTAGTTATCCTGTGGGTAGGCCTTATTGTTTTGCCTCTGGACAGGAACTGAAAATAGTTGACTGAGTAAAAATATTGTTGAAAAAATAGTTGACTGAGTAAAAATATTAACAACTTTATTCTTTGGAAGTCACAGCATATGTGAACTTCTCAAAGAACAAAGTTCGGTCAGTAGTTTCGAACTATTTTCGGTGTTGTTGACCAATGGAATCTGTTGTTTGGAGATTTAAAATTGGATTAGCGTGTGAACTTTGCGTATTAATTCCAAATGAGTGAATTGGTCGAAAACGTCCCCTTAATGGGAGATTGTTAGGTTTTACCTTTAATCTCACGTTTTTGGAGATTATCTGTTTGGGTGGCACAAAGAGTCAATTAGCGCCTTTAAGCTGAATTGTTAATTTGTTTATCTCCAAAAAAAGATTCTGGTCGGTCACTAATGTCAAATGATAATCCTGGATTAGAAATAGCGTTGCTATCTAAATGTTCTTTGTGTTAGACTTTTAAATTAGCTTGTATTACGTACAAAAAGATGGGATAAAAATAAAATATAAAAATGTCACATTAAAGTAAATAACAAAGTAAATTAAGCTTCAAAATATTGATTTGTAAAAGTTTGAAATATCTTTACAAAAAGTTATATTTTAAAAATAAAAATATTTATTTTTAACAATTAATTTTGGGAGCCAAAATTACTATACGACAGTATCCTTTTCCTCTTTTCCTTTAAATGAAATTGCGATTTTAATGTTGAAATGAGATCTCGTTATAATGAATAAATAAAACAAATATGCATATTTTGAATTACTAAGTAAACTGAACTAAACGTATCAGCTGTTCTGACAGTTCGGTATTTTTTTGCTTTTTCCATTTTATTAATATGTTTTTTAGAAACAAATATTGTACCACATTTGTGTCTGGCAAAACGATGATTTCTAACTATTATTTTATAAGAGTTCTTTCTTTTCTTGGTATTGTTAGCCCAGATTTTAACACAAGGTGGAAAAGACATTGCATTTGCAAATTATACACCAACATGGAAACTTCACAGAAAAATTGCTGGAAAAGCATTGAGGCAAGTATTTATATTATGGCGAATATTCACATTGAGGAAAGTATTCATACAGTGGCAAATATTCATATTGAGGCATGTAGTGGCATTGTGGTAACTACTCGTATTATGACAATTAGCCGTATTGTGGTAGCAATTCCTATTGTGGCAAGTATTCGCATTGAAGTAAGTATTCACATTGAGGTAAATATTCGCATTGAGGCAAGTATTCGTATTGTGACAAGTATTCGTATTGTGGTAGGTATTTCTATCGTAGAAAGTATTCACATTGTGGTAGGTATTTCTATCGTAGAAAATATTAGTATTGTGGTAGGTATTTCTATCGTAGAATGTATTCGTATTGTGGTAGGTATTTCTATCGTAGAATGTATTCGTATTGTGGTAGGTATTTCTATCGTAGAATGTATTCGTGTTGTGGTAGGTATTTCTATCGTAGAATGTATTAGTATTGTGGTAGGTATTTCTATCGTAGAATGTATTCGTGTTGTGGTAGGTATTTCTATCGTAGAATGTATTAGTATTGTGGTAGGTATTTCTATCGTAGAATGTATTCGTATTGTGGTAGGTATTTCTATCGTAGAAAGTATTCGTATTGTGGTAGGTATTCGTTTTTTGTGTACTGTCGAATCTCGTTGTGGTCGTGATCGTATAGTAGTTGTAATCAGTGCTTATCACCACCTAAGTTGTTAGTTCGAACGCCGCTCATGGCGAGGTGTACTCAATACAACATTAGGTGATCAAGTTTGTCAGTCACTGGCGACAGTTCGATGGTTTCCCCCGGGTACTTCGGTTTCCTCCACCAATAAAATTGACCGCCATGATATAACTGAAATATTGTTGAAAGTGGCATAAAACACCATAAACCAACCAAACCAACCATCGTTGTGTCGATGTAGAAGATCCATACGATTTTGCGTAGCAATATCCTGGTATTCGAGCAATCCTGGATAAATTAATTTGAAAGCTATATCATACCAAATGTTTACCTCGACTTTACGGAGTTTGAGATAACCAGAGTCCACTGTATATGTTATTTGACGTGCATACCGGTGAAGGTATTTGCACAGTAACTGAGCTTCAACCAGCTATAGGTACCAGGATATCATATTCATATTCAAATTTTATATGACCGCACCATATTTGCGGTCGTATTATGGTATGCATCTGTTATGATAACTTTGGTTTCTTTAACTTTGAGTTTTTGGAATGAAAGTTTATGACTAAGAATATTTATCCGTCAGTTGACACACTGATGAAGAGTGGAAAGTATCGGAGTGTCATCAGTTCTGCTTTACCGACGATGATGACCAGAATGTTGTGATCAGGATAGTATCGGAGTGTCATCAACTCTGCTTTACCGACGACAATGATCAGAATGTTGTGATCAGGAGGGTATCGGAGTGTGATCAGTTCTGCTTTACCGACGATGATGATCAGAATGTTGTGATCAGGAGAGTATCGGAGTGTCATCAACTCTGCTTTACCGACGATGATGATCAGAATGTTTTGATCAGGAGAGTATCGGAGTGTCATCAGTTCTGCTTTACCGACGATGATGATCAGAATGTTGTGATCAGGAGAGTATCGGAGTGTCATCAGTTCTGCTTTACCGACGATGATGATCAGAATGTTGTGATCAGGAGAGTATCGGAGTGTGATCAGTTCTGCTTTACCGACGATGATGATCAGAATGTTGTGATCAGGAGAGTATCGGAGTGTGATCAGTTCTGCTTTACCGACGATGATGATCAGAATGTTGTGATCAGGAGAGTATCGGAGTGTGATCAGTTCTGCTTTACAGACGATGATGATCAGAATGTTGTGATCAGGAGAGTATCGGAGTGTGATCAGTTCTGCTTTACCGACGATGATGATCCGAATGTTGTGATCAGGAGAGTATAGGAGTGTCATCAGTTCTGCTTTACAGACGATGATGATCAGAATGTTGTGATCAGGAGAGTATCGGAGTGTCATCAGCTCTGCTTTACCGACGATGATGACCAGAATGTTGTGATCAGGAGAGTATAGGAGTGTCATCAGTTCTGCTTTACCGACGATGATGATCAGAATGTTGTGATCAGGAGAGTATAGGAGTGTCATCAGTTCTGCTTTACAGACGATGATGATCAGAATGTTGTGATCAGGAGAGTATCGGAGTGTCATCAGCTCTGCTTTATCGACAATGATGATCAGAATGTTGTGATCAGGAGAGTATCGGAGTGTGATCAGTTCTGCTTTACTGACGATGATGATCAGAATGTTGTGATCAGGAGAGTATAGGAGTGTCATCAGTTCTGCTTTACTGACGATGATGATCCGAATGTTGTGATAATTTTGTTACGATTACCCCCGTATTAACATCACTATAGACAATTAGATAGACAAATACTATACAATATGTCTACAAAACAGATAGCATGACCAAATATAAAATTGTAATTTCCTATCAAAATAAAAATAGTTATAAATAAGGAAGCATAAATTAACATTAGTAAACATAGATTAACATTATTAAGCATAAATTAACATTAGTAAACATATTTTTTTTATTGTTTTAGGCAATACATGGTTGGGAGTCAATTAGAGAAAGTTGTACATGAATCAATGACAAAATGTCTGAACAAAATGGCTGAATATAAAGGTCCCTTTGACCCTCAAGAAATTGTAGACTTGATGGTGTTTACTATATTAAACTCAGTAGTGTTTGGTGAAAGGTAAATTAGTACAATAATTAGTGCAACAGTTAGAGACGCATACAATACTGCTAAATAAGCTACATGTATATTAAGTTAGAGACACATACAATCCTGCTAAATAAGCTACATGTATATTAAGTTAGAGACACATACAATACTGCTAAATAAGCTACATGTATATTAAGTTAGAGACACATACAATACTGCTAAATAAGCTACATGTATATTAAGTTAGAGACACATACAATCCTGCTAAATAAGCTACATGTATATTAAGTTAGAGACACATACAATACTGCTAAATAAGCTACATGTATATTAAGTTAGAGACACATACAATACTGCTAAATAAGCTACATGTATATTAAGTTAGA
>MJUT01028922.1:451255-467131 GCA_002080005.1 Gigantidas platifrons | reverse complement strand
CATATATCACAACAAAAGATAGTCATGGTGTTACATATATCACAACAAAAGACAGTCATGGCGTTACATATATCACAACAAAAGATAGTCATGGTGTTCCATATATCAAAACAAAAGATAGTCATGGTGTTACATATATCACAACAAAAGATAATCGCGGTGTTCCATATATCACAACAAAAGATAGTCGTGGCGTTCCATATATAACCACAAGAGACAGTCGTGGTGTTCCATACATCACCACAAAAGACATTCATTTACTTACCTTTCATTCAAGGGTCATTTGTGATCAGTTTAAATTCTCCTATTTTTCCAATTGATATGAAACATTTTCCCATTGGATTTATATGCTGATCTATATATAAGACGGTCATTGCGTTCGACATAATTTGATGTTTCTGTACCAAGTTGTGTTACTTGTGCTGATGGGCAATCCAGGACGGTCGCCACAAAGTGACATAACTTACATATAGAACTGCAAATGTATGAACTTGTTTTTTTTTTAATATTCTTCCCAGTAACCACCGAAGTATCAAATACCATTTTTCCTAAATGTGTTTTTATCTGCATTACCTTTCGAGATTCAGTTATCACATTTTTGTGTCTGTCTCTATCCAGGATCTGAATTTCAACAGGCATATGTCGGGTCTTTTTTGTGTTTGTGTTCAATGGCCTGAGGTGGGACGTACTTGTTCGATGGAATTATTGCCCATCATTGTTTAAATTTCTTTTTCAAAGGTGCTATTTATACAAATGTTAAATAGCTTTCAATGGAACCATGCTGGTATCTGAATGAGCTGGCATTTTTCCCCCGAACCGAAGCCATTATTTTTACACGAAGAACTTTACCACAGTACTTGGGTCCATCCCCGTTTTTTGGAGAGATTATGCTTCATTATTTGTTTTCCTTTTCAATTTGTACTGTGATATCTCATATTCTAATGTAGTTGTTTAATATCCATGGTTTGTGATTTGACAATGCTGTAATTTTCATAGTATCAATTCCACGGTTGAAAATCATGAGATATTTTAGACGATTGCCGCTTACGTCATCTTGTCAACAATGTAGCAATAATGATTACATTTGAATGGAGATAACTGAATTGTATTTGAATATTTCACGGCATCAATTGTCGATTTAATGGTGTAATTTTCACCACTTCCACGGTTGAAATAGCATGAAATATTTTTGTTTAATTTTAGCTGATTACCGCTTATGTCATCTTGTCAATAATACGGAAATATACATATATGATGTATGTATGTCTATCCTACACATGATTACATTAGAATGGAGATAACTGTGTTGTATTTGAAATTTCACGGCATCAATTGTCGATTTAATGGTCGCAAATATCCGTTTACTGGCTCCGCTAACGCGTCGCCAGTAAACTCAAGTTGCCACCATCAAATCTTCAATTGATGCCGTGAAATTTTCAAATACAATACAGTTATCTCCTAAATATATATATATTGTTTTTTTTATATTCTATTCATATGAGAAATTGCATCTATTTTTTTTGAAGAGATCACAAAATATATTTTTGATCGTACTTTTGTAAAAAAAAATCCAACAATTTGTCATGTTAAAATGTATTTACATTCAAAGGTGGATATGACATACCCAAGGATACCATGGTGATGATAAATCACTGGGCGTTACATTATGATCCAAACTATTGGAAGGATGTGGATAAATTCGATCCTACAAGATATCTTGACGATAATGGAAAACTGAGCAGCAAACCAGAAAGTTGGCTTCCATTTTCAATGGGCCGTCGAGTGTGCTTAGGGGAAAGTGTTGCAAAGCCAGAACTTCATTTGATTTTTTCTTCTATTTTACAACGTTTTAAGATTTCATTGGCCGAAGGAACAAATCCGGTAATAGAAATAGCAGGATCTGATGCAGCAATACAACCAGCCAATTTCAAAATAACTGTTACAGAGAGGAAATAATATATTTCAGATATAATCAGAAAGGCTATTACATATTGATGGACACATACATAGTGTATCTTCAAAAATAATTATTTGAGTATCTACAACAGAATATACCCAAACAACATATCTATGCAAACTTATATTTGTTGATTAGCTCACTACTTGTCTAGTATTTTTGTCTATATTGTTATGTTTATTTTATTCCTATCACACTAAATTAATATATACAAGCATCACAATATATATTTATAATTATTCTTCAACACTGCCGTGTTAACTTATTTATGCCACACATTCCAACAATAGTTTTTATTCAGAAATATACATTCACTCCCCAAGCTGATCTCCACGAAATTTGAACTTACAACATAATTTCACTCCAACAACGTTTTCTCTTCAAAAGCCAACCAGTTTTGCAGCTGAAAGTAACCAATCTTAGGATATATGTATATAATAACTGTGATACATTCATCAAATAATATGTTGGATATGTCACGTCGTAACGAGGTGATCAGACGTTTGTTCCGGTCTTTTTAATTATTTACAATAAAACGGAACAGAAAAGGAAAGTCACCATCGTATCTTCAGTAAAATGAATTCACATCGTGGTCCACAGGAAAACAATCTTCGAAATGGATGGCATAGCTTCATTGGTGGTCGAGACACATGCAAAAAAAAATAAGGTCTGAGAATAATGTTTGTATATGTACATTGTATACACCAACCGATATAACAAATAAATGCAATAGAAAGACCAGACGGAAAAGGACAAAAAGTCAATCAATCATGGGGGAGGACAAGGATCGCAGTTATTCCATTCTTGTTAAGAGTGTTTAACGCCATTTTCAACAATATATCAGTTATATCTTGACGGTCAGTTTTATTGGTGGTGGAAACTTACTACACAATGTGATATTGAGTACACCTCGTCTGAGCGGGATTCGAACTCGCAACATTAGTAGTTATAGGCACTGATTTCATAGGTATTTGTAAGGCCGACTACGATACGAATACCACCACAGCGTCCCTATTACAGTACGGATAATCAGACCATGAAGACAAATAACAAGTACTATTAGAATAAAAAAGCATAAAATAGGATTTCCATTTTTTGTTGTTATTTTGGTTAAAATAAATAGAATTGATGTATAAACCAAATATTATGTCAATGTTTAAAATATCAGCAATCTTAGCAACAAACGAATCATGTAGAAATATTTGAACTAGTTTTCAGGTTACCTTATACTGGGATTATGCTGTTTACATTGCGGATGTCGAACTTTTCAGTCGAAAAAAATATTTTATGTAACTTGTTTTCTATTCATAGCGCAGTTTTAGCTCTTCATGTAGTCCTACAAATACTCTAAGTATTGCAACAGTAGACAGTCATCACATATTATAAATGAGTGGTTGACAGCCATTTATCATGGTTTATAAATATCAAACTTGGATTATTTAATTATAAACCATGGCAGCAAAATGGTGAAAAGCTTTCATAACGTTAAAAAATATGTGCTTATATCATATGAGACAGGCGTTTTAGTGAATAAAAGCAAATATGTAATAATAATAATAATATCAGTAAAGGGTCACTGTTTTCAATACAAAGCATACGTTATGTACATTTAATCATTTTAAAGGCTTATAAAATCTATCAATGCCATTTTTATTGTATTTTCCTTCTGTCATATTCAATCGCTATGTACCATATTTCTTTCATATCTGGATTCTATTAAACAAGAAGAATAACTAATGAATTAAATACATGTACCGTAACCATGACAATTTTCATTTTCACTATGACAACATACACTTTAACTTGGAAAAATCCACACTTCACAGTGGTGAAACAAAACACAACAATATTGTTACATCCAACCTTAAAAAATGCAGGAAACACATTTCCGCTCATGAAATCTTATACTCCACGTTAATGCATCAAAATATAAACTCGTAATATTATATACATTTTTGTCATTTTCAATTTCCTTTTCCCATCTGTTTGCATTGTTACTTACTTGCTTGTGAAAAAATAATCAAAATATGTACATGTACATTTGTATTTCAGTAAGCCAATGGCAAATTACAATAATGATATATTGTTAAATAATAATATTGGACACTTTATAATCGTATCTTTCAATTATATTTTGGATAAAGATAAATACCGGTATCAGTAAAGCTTATATTTAAATGTAATTTTTATTTGTTCTGTAATAGTCAGTAAATCTCAGTTTCAGAGAACCTTTTTTATTCTTCACAAAACTAACGAACATTATAGTTGCATAAAATAGCATTCTACGTTCGACATCTTACATTATTCCTTAAATTTAACATCTTAAATTACAAATGATTGCTGACCATATTTGAATCAAATTTATAAGTCAAGGACTAAAGAGTTTTTGGTCTAATAATTCCAGTAACATAGAGGGGTTCATCGTCGGTAACTCACGGTTGATTCCGATACGTTCCTCTCTCTCCATCACCCGTGGGTCAAATCGCTTGTAAACATTCGTACTCATGAATAATTCATAAGTCTTCGCATTACAAACTTCTAATGCGATTCAACCAATCAAATCGTTCCTTTCATAATGAGTTTGGTTAAAATTAAAAAATGTCGGACCTGTTGCAAAAATGTGGAGTAAAAGAATTGAGGGACTTTCTATACTGCACTACACTTCATCCACACATTTTCATGGGCGCATCCATTACTGACAGAACGATTTTTTAACTCCGATACCAAAGAGTTTCACTTTCATAAACGTGATTTTGATTGGTTAATTCGAAACTTTGAATATTCATGAGTACGAATGTCTACAAGCGATTTGACCCACGGGTGATGGAGAGAGAGGAACGTATCGGAATCAACCGTGGGTTACCGACGATGAGAGAGGTTAGGGTTAGAGTATTTATCATCTCTTTCAACACGTTCGTCATTAATGCAAAATATAGTAATTGCATGCCTTTTATGTACTTATTTAATGTAACAAATTGTAATTTGGAGAAGACTTCATAAGTTTGTTTAACTTGTGTCTGATCCATTTTGTCTGTTTAATTGGCAAATAAAATATGTTTAAACTAAACTAAACTAATCAATTTCAACAATATTTCAGCTATATCGTAGCGGTCAGTGTTATTGGTGGAGGAAACCGGAGGACCCGGAGAAAACTACCGACCTGTCGCAAGTCAGTGACAAACTTTATCACAACATGCTATATCGAGTACACCTCGGTATGAGTGGGACTCGAACTCACAACGTTAGTGTTGATAGGCACATAAAATTCTTTAATAAGTGAAATTATATTATTTAATGAATGTGTATTGATCAATAACATGTTCGCGATAAGAAGTTAACAGATGATATTTTGCAGCTTGTTTATGGTCATTATCATTAACTACTTGTAGGGACCATATGCGTCGAGTTGTGTCAGTCCTGTACTATCCGTGCGTTAATGTACAATTGTCAAGAAAAATAGTTTGCCATCACTGTGTACTAGCTCCTTCAAACCAAAGATATATGGTTTACTATGAACATTAATCTTGAAGATTATTTGCTAAGTTTAATTGATTTTGTGTGACAAGGCCAATGAAAAATGTTTGTAGATGTCTTTGTGTAGACATAGTGATCGTGCGTCTTCTAGAAACAGGGGTCACGATTTCAGTGGGACAGTTATCAACTAACATGAGCAATTTGGAGGTTAATTGCGTTTCCGAATTCTGTCAGTTCTTTTGTCTTAAGATGGTGCAATCGAATCAGAAAACCACAACATTTACTAGTATTTAATCAAGAGGTCAGAGAAATATAAATAGGTACATTTTTTTTCTCTAAAATTCCGAATTTATGAAATAAGGGGCATCGAAGTCCCTACAAATACCACATTTGACTGATGCTATCACGATAATATACCCCCTTTGTCACAATATGATTGTAGTCCCTCTTTGACTGCAGGCATCATATGTATCATAGTCATAGACAGTTCCTTTGTTGAACTAGTAGAAGAACCGACAATATACCTTCTTTTTTTCCTTTTTTTTTAAAACGAACATTAAAATCCAATAAATAAAACCTAACCCGGTTTTTAGTGGGGTTCGTATTACTCGATCTTTAGTTTTTAGTGGGGTTCGTATTACTCGATCTTTAGTTTTTAGTGGGGCTCGTATTACTCGATCTTTAGTTTTTAGTGAGGCTCGTATTACTCGATCTTTAGTTTTTAGTGGGGCTCGTATTACTCGATCTTTAGTTTTTAGTGGGGCTCGTATTACTCGATCTTTAGTTTTGTGCGTATGTTCTGTTGACCGCTGTTTGTCCTTTTGTACTTTTTCTGTTGGTCATTGTGTTGTCTATTCTTCTTCGCTATACGGATTCTGGTATTATTTGGTATCTTCAAACTCTTAATAATCATGCATCTCGGTTTTAATGAAAATGCCTATGGCTAGGATCGTGCTAAATATTCATGAAATATTTTCCACAGGGCGTTAAACAGCCAACTATCAGTGAATCTATTGCTAGGAGAAATGAAACTGATTACTACGATTAGAATATAGTAACTTTTGTAATGACTTCCGTTGTTATTTCCACTTTTCATTTACTTGTCATCAGTTTCTGTGGGAGTGTTAATTGTTCAACTGACCTTGAGTCTAATGATGATCGAGAAGCTTTGTTATTTTGTCAATTACATTCAACAAGAATGTTAAGACAGCACTACGTGGCAAGAATACCCATATTTCGTGGGTGTGCATGTACAAAGCGCATGTTTAATAAGCATTAGATGGAATGCATTTTTCAGTGTTTGGGGCAATGTTCGAGATTAATTGAGTTCACGTGTAAGAAAGTGGCATTCATATGGAGATAATTGCCAAAATAGTCAAAATATATTTGAAACCTATATTACGGTAGTTTCTTGTGCCATGACAAAGAAAAGGTTCATTCAACACCATACCTAAAGGTCATCTATATTTAACAAAGGGTCTTCTTCCAACATTCTGTGTTATCGGTTTAACCAGTTAAAATATGTCTCAACTGATTTTTTTTTCAATACTTTTCACTATAAGCTACCATATTTGAAGCATTAACCGTAAAAATACTTTCCCGTATAAAAGTAGAACATATATTCTTCGTTCTGAGGTTCCTTGTTTTGTGTACAACCACTCCGAAAACATGAATAGACGGACGGACAACGGTAAACAATAACACTACCTACAGGTAATATATTGTTTTTGCTAAGAAAAGCACAACTGGTAAAATGAATTAAAACATTAGTTTATACAAAATGATTCAGCAAAGTTGTGACAGATCTTAATTATATATTTTTGTAATCATCCTTTATTTGTATTTGTGCATAGGTTTTACCTGACAGGTGAATCATCAACCTACATCCAATATAACTAATCATTTGAGTGTTCAATGACATTTTAGCATTTATTGCCTTCCAAGATATAGAATATCCATGACCTATTAAACAAATTACATGCTAAGAACTAATCTGCAACAGCCGTTTGCATGTACTAAACCAATGTGCAACTTTCAAGTTGAATGCGTAACACAAATATGAGTGCTGATAAAAGAAATCCACACAGACAGAGTTGAATTGCTGTAAGAAAAAAAAAATAATGAAAAAAAATAAAAAATAAAAAAATAAGATTAACCTCACATCACGAACACCAACAATAACTTCAGACGACTGTATGTGCTACGACATATGTATTAACAGATAATAAGAATTCTACTTCCACAAAATAATGTCCGCCTTTAGCAATTTGAAGATTTTGTTAGAGGTTTTTCACATAACATCTGAAAAAGGTTAAAACTATTTACATATTTCTTTTGATAAGTCTTTGACAGAGAAGATAGCAACCTTGAATGTTTCAATCGAACTCCTCGGGACTGTGGACTTTGATATTGAAAAGATTAAGAGTTACATCCTACGAATGTTTAACTCTACTTTCGAGAATATCATGACCGTCAGTTTTATCATTAGACTGACCTACTGGCAGAAATATTCGCAAGTAAATGATTTGAAGAAAGAAAACGATTGAAGAGTTCAATGGAGTAAACAGAAGCCATAAATCGAGGAACAAACAATGCAAATGATAAAAAGAAAAGAAATGATCATACACTACATTGACAACTATTTAACCTCACTAAACACACGTGACACTACATTGACAACTATCTAACCTCACTAACACCCGTGACACGTGACACTCCACTAGTGACACTAGTATTCTTATTGCTAAACGACATGCACATCACGTGATAGAGAAATCGTGTTGGACACCAGTAGATGTAAATAGATACAAATGACATTATTAAGACTTGAATCCACTACCGAAAATGGGAGTCAAGACTAACCAAACATCGCTCCTACGTGGGTATCGTAACGGACATTACAATACGGAATAACAAAAAACATGAAGAGATGAAATTTTACATGAACACTACTAGAAATTGGGGGCGAAATAATGTGGGCGATCTGAAAAGGTCAACATCTAGTGCTCCACTAGTATCACCCTTTGTGTTACTCCTGAAACGCGTCAAGAATGACCATGATTTACGTTCCCTCCAGTTCTGTATTTCCTTCTTCCCGCACAAGCAAATGATGCTTTCTTCAATGACATTGTAGCCCTGGCTGGAAAAAGCTAGAGCTTATTTATATAACAGGTAAAATGTTCACTTTTGAATGAAAATAAACAAAACAAATGACACAATTCATCGCTAAAACAGTTTGGGGAATGATTAATGTAATGACTGCTTTATAATGGACAAGTCTTTAATGTCGTTATTGACAGCATAAATTGGAAATTATTCTCCCTAAAATTATGCTCCAAACAATAGAATCAGTAGACTATTTTTCTGGACGTGTAAGGAAAATTAAGAATTTTTCCATATTACTAGATTATCGTAATTAAAGTATAAATTGAGGGGGAAAACAATATTTTTTTAATAGGTGTTAAATTGACAGCTAACGCCAGGCTGTATGTACATATGATCTAGGTATCGGTGTATATAAACTATCAAGTATCAACTGCGATCCAAACACGAGCGAGATTTAGCCAACACATGGCGGATGCCACTATTGGAGCAGCAACTGCTTACCCTTCAGGAGCACCTGAGTTCACCCCCGGTTTTTAGTGGGTTTCGTGTTAT
Organism: Gigantidas platifrons; assembly: GCA_002080005.1. NCBI lineage: Eukaryota > Metazoa > Mollusca > Bivalvia > Mytilida > Modiolidae > Gigantidas > Gigantidas platifrons. Next base: position 458,043 of record MJUT01028922.1, on the reverse strand, counting down.
TCGATCTTTAGTTTTATGTCTATGTTTTGTAGATCGTTGTTTGTTCGTTTCTCCTTTTTCTTTTGGCCATTGTGTTCTTTGTTCTTCTGATTTACGGATTCTGATTGCCTCTTAGGGTATTTTCAAACTCTTCTTAGTTTTGATTTGTGTCACAAGATGAAAAAACAACCTTTTTGCAGCGAGAAAATTAAATAATACTGTTATCACATTTCAAATCTTCTATGTTTATTGCTTTAATATACGTATGTAGTAATGTGACGAGAAGCTCCGATAAAAAACTCAAGACCAGGAGTGGCGTTATATAAGTACTTTATATTTATTACGTTCGGGTGCGTCATAAATGTTTTGTGGCTCTGATATGGCTTTTAGTAAACGGTCGAGGACGCTGATATATAAGTAAAGAAATCTTAAATATTATTTGGCATCAGTAGTGAGCCAAAATAAAAAGCCATACTAAGTGAGCTTTATCAAATTAGAACCAGTAAATAAGTGTCATATCTATAAATGATTTAATTTCATTTGAAGATTTCAATCTGATTGGCTAATCCGTCTGGAGAAAATTTTGGTTATACTCGATAACCTGGGTTGGTATCGTGACGTCACCAACGTGTTCATCCGCCAACGACAAATTCAAAGTCACATGAAATAATCGTAATTAAATTCGAGGAATCATTAAATTTTGTTGTAAAAATTAAATTATAAGGAATATTTGAAATTGTTGAACAGGTTATACTTGCATAACCAGGTTTGGGTCAGTTTACGCTTTTCATAAACCGCTTCGCGGTTTATTAAGCGTAAACTGACCCAAGCCAGGTTATATCGTATAACCTGTTCAACAATTTCAAATATTCCTTAAATGACTATTCCTGCCATAGATGCCATTGGCTACATATAATGACATTTATCTAACATTATGTACGTTTTCCTTTGAAATTAACGAAAGTAACCTGTCTGATACAAGGTGTCTGATACAAGATGTTGTATCACCATACTGTGGTGATAAAAGAATGGCGCGACGTTGCACGAGACGTTCTCTGCCGAACTCCTTTGTCATGACGTCATTTCATTGGAATCCGGCGAAAAACACATCAACGTAGGCAACGTAAAGACATAGTATCAATATTCCCGGCAACTGTAAGGTCAACATTTCTGTTTTAAAAGCGTTGTCAGATTGTACAGTGACAATGAAAGTGACTGAACAGTAATTCGACATTGGTGAAAGAACGTCAACAAATAACGTGATGTCATTCACAAAAAGTAGTCTTTCTGCGAGTATTGTAAAAAAGGGTTGTAAATATTAATTCGATCCTTGTTATTTGTTTTTATTGAAATGTTAGATAAACTTATTACATAAATAGTGTGTTGGTACAAGATTATGTATCAGGTCTTGCCTGTTGCGTGAACTAACCGCATCACAACTCGTCGCTATCGCGACTCGTAGTGATACTGGTTCACACAACAGGCTCGACCTGATACATAGTCTTGTACCACAACACTATATATGCAATGGGTATGTATCTTTGACAACCCTTTATATTAGAACCCTTACTTGTTCTACAATTTGATGTTACATGAAGAAATAAATAACAATTTCGTTATGCATATTGATCTTGATATAAATGATCTTTCGGTAATACGCATTGAACTCCATGGTAACTATTTTTAATTATTAATCTTCTCTTTAAGATATTAGATATGACTGAATGTTCTTCATGTTGTTATTTTGTAATTTGTCACTGTTTCTGTGAAAAAAATGTTTTGTTGTCATGGTAAATTAAACTTAAAACGACATTATGGAAATTGATGGTGAACTAACAAATAACATGTTGTGTTCATCTAGACTTCCGTTTACTTTCATTCATGTTCAAGGTCATATGGTAATGAGGGAGATAAAGTGGGCGTATTATTCGAAACAACAGGTGTGTTTGTAGTTGACGTTACGCGCGATGTTGGTGACACTTGACGTTACACATAATTAACCTTGAAAAGAACGTTTCGCGTCTTCTTTTTCATTTTTTCTACCTTATTTGTGTTTGCATATCGTGGGTTTGGTTAGGATGGAGTGTGTTTTGATGTATTGTTCTTCATTTCGGAATTTCACTTTTTGTTTTTATTGATTTTTAGTTTATATTCTATTGGTTACTAGACCATTTATACTTCTTAATATTAAAAATCATACCAGAAAATTTACAGTGAAATAAATATACTACTTATGACTCATTTGCTAAATGCCTCATTTTGAGGCATTACCAACCAAGATTGGAGATTCTGGTGGAATAAAAAACAAAATATCTCCCATCAATGCTTTAGTTACTAGTATCGTACCTCTATTCATACCTCCTGTTTTGGATACAATACAGTATCTACGGTTGCATTATAGTGAACGATAAGCTTGAAGATGTCAACAAAACACTATAAAGCAAACTGAATATTTGGCAACATAAATCCTACTAAAAAGCGGGGGTGAACTCGTGTGCTTCGGAAGGGCAAGTAGTTCCTTCTTCACTAGTGGCAGTCGTTATCTTACTGTATAGCGACAAAATCATCATCCGAAATGGAAATGAATCGTGCTGAAAAGCAGTTTTTAGGCGGAAATGGTGACATCACAATCCGGAAGTAAAAACATAAAGAAATGTAATTAGGCCAATTGAACAACACGAACCTCACTACGTTGTCCCAGAAGGATAGGCAGTTTCTAATCCACTAGTGTCACGTCGTGTTATTTAATAAAAAATCGGCTATAGGTCACGAAAGAGGAAAAGAGGACACAATTGTGACTACGATAAACGGAATATATCCGTGGTAATCTCTGTCGCAGATATTTCGTACCGGTTAACCAAGTAATGATGGCCACCGTAAATCTTTCGAAGAAGAGTTTGAAGATACCTAAGGGGTAATCAGAATCCGTAAATAGAAGAACAAACAACACAACGAACAAAAGAAAAAGGACAAGCAATGATCTACAGCATAAACACTAGGAATCTTTTGTGCAGTATTTTTCCTTTTAAGGATATACCCTTTTTGAAAGGGAATTCTTATAGGAACGAAAAAGTTCTTGAATAATGTATCAATTGATAGATGTATACTTCATGCGCAGCTGCTGTTGTAATGTTGCTACATAAAATGAATAAATTCTCAATTGGCAAATTGAAATCATTTCTTTTGTCGAAATAAATCGTTTTTAATTGACTCCTCATTGTCAATTGCTAGATGTAGGTAAATGTATAAAGCAGTCCTAGCTGGTATCTTTTATTGTACAATTAATGGGATTGTTTTACATGTTAGCTCTTAACAGAATATAATACAACATTTCATTGCTCAATATGAACAAATCGTCGAACAGCTTTTTAAATTTCTTGGATATTTTAATGATTGTATTGTATGTAGTATCTTGCCCAAAATCATTTTATCATGCCTCTAGGGAGAGCTATAATTGTTTAACACTCCTTAGAGTGTGCAAACTAAAACTATTAGTAGCAATTATTGTTATCATTTATATTGATATTATTGCTTAAACCTATAAAAAATGACTCGTTATGAGAACTATAATTTATTACTGTGTAAAGTCAATGATTTTAACAATGACACTTGAAAACGCGTCAAGTGTTTCTGTATGAAAAAAAGATGAAATTTCGTTAAAACCACAAAATTTCGAGAAAAAAAAAACCACATGGTACACGAGAAAAGTCTTAGAGTACTCCAAATAAGGCAAAATTTAAACAGATGATCAACGAATTCATGAAAAGTTTGAAGATTGTTGGTTTGTTTGTTTATTTATGGTGTTTAATGCTACTTTCAGCAATATTTCAGTTTATACCGTGACGGAAGCTAGAAACCATAACGCCAAGAAAGGCAGACAATTCAATGGTCAAAAGACAAGAACAATAGGACAAACAATGATCTACAAAACAACATGCAAAACACTGGAGATTGAGCAACATGAATCTCACTAAAGACCGGAGATAAACTTAGGTGCTCCGGAAGGGTTATGTGATATGTGATAAGGAATAAACCGTATCTGAGTTCTGGTATTTGATATCATTTCCATTTAGAATTTTTAGATTAATCAACTGAAGTAATTTTGTCATTTGGCACAGAGGTAAACAATTAGTGGCTTAGCACTTCGTATATCAAGAGTAACAATATAATTGACAGTGCTTAGCTTAAAATCTGAGACATGCAGCCGATCAAAATTCACCCTTCCGACATTTTCTTTGTTATCCATTGTCACCTGTAGCAGGCCAAGTCAGTATACATTCTAGAATTAACAACTCTGGTACCAGGTATTCAATCAACATGTTTCTAGAACTTGGAATCCACAGTAACGTATTAATTCGCAATCCATTTAGATTAAAATAAAATTCTTAATTTCCTCTATGAAAATCCTCGCAGATTTCCGTATATTATTTATATCGATAAAATGTAAATAAGGTGGTGTTAGTTGTTACATAAAAACCTCACGTAGATTCTGATTTAACGGTGTAACATATGGTTCTAAAATTCTTAAACCTTTTACAATCTTCATTTCAAATGAAAGAATGTAGTTTGCCTTCGTAGGCATTGACTGACATTATTCGACTTAAAAGCAACATCTGTTTATTTATTTTGACATTCAAGTGCAAATGGTCATGTTTGATTTTTTCCATAAAATATCAATTTCTAAATTTTGACCACAGGGATGATAATTATTATATGGTTATTCACACTGTAGATGCGTATGATAAATTAATACCTACGTAAATTATGGTAATGGAAGAGAGTAATGGTTTTTTTGTGGTATCAACAATTTACATCAACGCTGTGAATTTTCATATATTTTTTTAGAGAAACCCATCAGTTTCGATCGTGTTCGTAATCAAGAGGCACAGTTATTGATGGAGGAACTCGTTAGTTTGATGGTATTACTATTATCGAAGGCAATGCTTAGGAAGAAAAGATTGAAGATACCACAGGGGTAATCAGAATCCGTAAATTGAAGAAGAACAGACAACACAATGGCCAAAAGAAAAAGTACAAAATGACAAACAACAATCTACAATAAATTACACAGAAAACTAAAGATCGAGTAGCACTAACACCACTAAAAAACTCCACCTCCTTGATGTAGTTACTCAGAAACTAGAAACTTTTGAAACAAATATGTCTAATGTGAAACAAGAAATCGAGAACATTAAAACAATACAACAGAAACAATCACAAATATTAAATAACGAGGAACAGCACCATCATAATATTGAGGACGGGAGTTAGGAATCTTGAAAGGAATAATTTAGATTTGGAGGCCGAAAATCTTGAACTAAAGGAGAAATTTCTTGAATTACAAACTCGTTCTATGAAATATAACTTTATATTCGGTGGCATTATATATACGGATGGCGAAAATACCGAGGAGGTGTTACGCAACTTTCTAACGCATGAATTACAAATCGAAAATGCTAATGGTATGGTATTTCAAAACGTCCATAGGTTAGGTGAGCGACGATATAGAAGAGAAAGAAATATCATCACTAGATTCGTAAAATACACCGATCACGAATTCGTGCGAAATACTGCGGCTGAAAAATAAAAAAATAAAACTAACTTTTCAGTATATCAGCAATACCCTCGTGAAATAAACGAAAGGCGCAAAATGCTCATACCAAAGCTACACGAATTTAGACGCCAGCGCCGAAATGTCAAACTTGTACTTGACAAACTTTATGTTGATGGTGAATTATATGTTCCACATCCAGAGGTTGGTCCAAATCCACGAAACGGCCAAGGGCAGTCATAGGACAACACATCGGACGCTAGTAGAGGTCCTAATTTCCAGAACATTGATGAACTAAAAATAACATTTTTGAATGTTTGTGGTATTAAGGCAAAATTACTTAATCCGGATTTCGATATACTTATCAAACAATATGATATTTTGATTCTTGTAGAAACAAAAACTGATGAGTTTGATGAACTTAAGTTACCTAATGACTACACATATTTTGCAAAACATAGAAAAAAGTTCACCAAAAAGTCTGGCGGTATTGTAATTATTATCAAAAAGAAACTCAAAATATTTAAAATTTTTAAAGTCAGACTCGGAGTATGTTCATTGGGTAGAAATGTCAGAAAATGTTTTGAGTAAAGCATCAGTAGATTCAAAAATTCTTTTTGGTTGCATTTAGAAGGTCAAAGTCAGCATGACGGGTGGACGAAGTGTGTTTTTGGTCTCCGCATTTTATGTTTTTATTCCTGGTTATATCAACAACTATTACAAATTGTCAATTCCCCCTACAAATTTAATATGTAGACATCATTATTTTGACTTTTCTGGTCTAAATTCTTTCCAAAAAAGTGATTTTGGAAAGGTTTTAATCTTTGATATTAAAATATTTTTGACAGTCGAAGTTCATTTTGATCGTGGAACTCGTCATGCACGAATGAAAAATATTTTTGTCAACTCTGGTCAGCACACTTTTTCCAAAACCTCTACCGGGTCTCTTTTTCTATTCTTTCTCTTACAAAGTGGTGATATCCATCCACATCCAGGGCCAAATCCATCTAAACGGAATCCAAAATATCCGTGTAGTAAATGTTCAAAGGGTGTCATAAAAAGTAGTAAATCTATCAACTGCTCTATTTGCGACCAGAAAACCCACATACAATGTACAAATATCACTAGCAACCAAATTTCTAAAGAAAAAACGCAAAATGATGTACACAATTCTTTTATTTGCGATCAATGTACAATCAAATCCCTTCCTTTTAATCAAAATAAAAATGTTGTAGAAGATCAACATCAGTCTTTTGAA
>MJUT01028922.1:425192-446377 GCA_002080005.1 Gigantidas platifrons | reverse complement strand
TACAAAATGAATCAATTCCTGTTGACTTACAGTTGAAATTGTTTGATGCTATGATTGAACCAATATTGCTATATGGTTGTGAAGTATGGGGATATGAAAATGTAAAGATTATTGAACAGATTCATTTAAAATTCTGTAAAAGGGTTCTTAAAGTTAGAAGCACAACTCCAAATTTTATGGTTTATGGTGAGCTGGGTAGATTCCCGCTTGAAATTCGAATTAAATTAAGAATGATTTCTTTTTGGTGCAAATTACTATTGAACGAGTCAAAACTTAGTAGCATTCTTTATAGATTAATGCTGGCATTGAAAACGGGAAGTCCGTATAAATTTTGTGGAAAATGTATTTAATGATACTGGTATGGGTTATATATTTACTTTACAGTTTGCAGTTTGCGATAAAGGTCTAACAAATCAAGTTCTTTGTGACCAATTTATTCAAAAATGGTTTAGTGAGATGCACAATGCTTCTCGTGGGTTATTTTATTCCATGTTTAAAAAAGATTTTGAAATTGAAAACTATTTACTTCGTCTCTCTTATACTCATAGAATTTGTAAACGAAAATGAGAACATCAAACATACGTTTTCCTTTAGAAACAGGTCGTTGGTATAATATACCTAGAGAAGAGCGCTTTTGTCATCTGTGTAACATTAACCTTATTGGTGATGAATACCATTTTCTATTTTGCTGTAGCAATAATGATATCTCTAGTCTTAGAGATAGGTATTTGCCTCGTTATTATAGTATTTATCCAAGTCGAGAAAAAATGTATAGGCTTTTTTCAATATGTAATACTGAATTATACAAGAGACTGGCTTTGTTCCTAAAAAACATTAGTGCTTTACTTTAATTTTGTTGTATTTTGTTGCTCCGGTGCTGGTCGTGTAGTGAAGCATTCCCTAAAAAAACACTATTCAAATAAGAAATATTAATGTAATTACATTCAAGATGATTTGTGGAGAAAGATTTGTCCGAAGGTTTATATAAAAACATAGATATATAATATGAGTACCTTCATCAGGTACGCTCATAATCAAAACATTCGAAAGCCAAATAATTTAAAAGTCTTTGCGAGCTAGTAAACCAAAACGTCTAAACAGGATAGCCAAAATCAGCTAGAGTATTAACTATACCTTGGATAGATTAACCGGAGTTGCTATACATCATTGCGTCTTAAGATGTTTGTTTTAAATCTTTCAAATACAGCAAATATGAAATGAGGCTAAAATTAATGTCACTTTGGCTGTTATTCTTTTTCTCACAGTCACAGTAAAATCATTGCAAAGTGATGGTGTTACGCTGCTGTGTTGCCTCTAGAATAGTTGCAATGGTATTCTCTAAGAAGAGTTTGAAGATACCAAAGGGGTAATCAGAATCCGTAAATCGAAGAAGGACATGCAACACAATGGCAAAAAAAAAGAAAAAAAAGACAAAACATACAATATATATGAAAGACAAAGCATACAATGTATGAAATACAAAGCATACAAGATATGAAAGCCACATACAGGTTTTTTCTTTATTTTTGTGTTTATCTGTGTTGTCGTAGGAGATCCAATAATCCAGTTGTTTGGCCATTGTAATTTGTATTGTCTGTCTTTCTTTCTGTTGTTCTATTTTGTTCTTGTCACAATCCAACACCTGAATTAAACGGCATACGTCGTGGTATTTCTTGTGTTCAATGATTTGAGGTGAGAGCTAGTTACTAATTTTGTTAATACTCGTTAAATATATATTATTGATTGACCATTGCCGTTTAAGCCTTCTTTTCATAATACATATGCGGGATATACGGAACAACTCACAAGGTAGAATAATTACAGAAATTATGAAAAGAATGTTTAAGACAATGATGATCAACATATAATGGGACCCAAATGTCGTTTCATACTCGGATTTTTTTTTAATCTACTTTTGATCTACTAGATTGGAATTCCTGAATCTGAAATCTAATTGAATATAAAGTTATGGATCCAAGTGCGATGACACCCTCAAATGAATGGGATATGGTACCCGATTAAAACGATGTTTCCAGTTTAATACTGATACATTCTCCATGTGATGGTAGTGTTTCAGAACTGACATGGTTTCTGAGATATATTTATTATTGCAACTGATAGTTACTAAAATGTAATTATTATCAAAAATACTTTTTTTTCTGTTAAAAATTTCGTTGTTTGTTTTTTCTGATTTTGTAATTGATCAATTTTGACGAAAAATCAGTTAAAAATCTCCTCCAAAATGAAGGGAAAATCTAGATAGTTAATGACCGAGATGGTCCTTGTGTATTCCCTTTTGTCTTCTATCCCTGACCTATATCTAAGATTATGGCTGTCACTAAGCATGTCACTAATACAGACATGTATTTAATTACACAATTACATTATCAGCTTACCATTGGGGGCTATGGTCTAGTAGTTATATCGACTAATTGTCAACAACACCCACTATCATATCATCGGAAGTTCGGCTCGTTGATACCACTTTGTGAGATGTACTCGATTTGAACCTTCGTTAAGAAAAAAAATCACGAGGTAATTGCGAATGCCCTGCTTCCACCAGAGCTAAATATGGTAGCCACGATAGAGATAAAAAAAAATGCTTAAGCTAGCGTAAAGTAAATTTTCAATCAATTTATCAGTTTAAATGCGTAAATTAACAACGGAGAGGGTATGGGAGAAACATACTTAGAGAAATCTAAGATAAGTTAAAATATCTATAAAATGTCAGTAAATCTAAAAATTAAATTAAAATGAATTTTTTCCCCGTAATGAGTTATACAGTGATCACGTCCAAGAAAAATTACCATTTAAATATGTAGACATTTCAACTACTTATTACATAATCTTTGGAGACCTATATCTAAATCGTTTAGAAAATCCTAGTTTGCATGAAACATGCTGACATCTCATAAAACACGAATATAGATATGTATTTCTATATAGAATAAGGTCATAAACTCGTCGTTACGAAACCAACAGTAATCTAGTATGTAATGAGTTATGGATTTGACCACTAAGTTCGTGGCGGTCACTTTTACTTGGAAAGAAATATATCGACCTTAGATTAAACTACCAACAAACTATCACATCAAGCATAGAAGCGCAGAAACGTTAGGGGTGATTGGACATCACTGAACCGATATCAATAGGGAGAGGAAACCACCAGTAATCTAGTATGTAATGGGTTATGGATTTTAACACTAAGTTCTGCTTAAGCTACCAACAAACTGTCACATCAAGCATACAAGCGCAGAAACCTTAGGGGTGACTGGATATCAGGGCCATTGCAGTTTTCCCAGTTTTCCGGTTGTTGACTGATTTTGTCTGTCTGCTGATTTATGAGTTTTGACTTTCCCTTTGGAAGATTGCTCGGTGTTCGGTAATTTTGTTATAACCCTTATCACTGAACCGATATTAATAGGGAGAGGGGAGAGGAGGGAGTCGTCTACTAAATTAACATTAATTTACATATGACTTCTTGATTACCTTTTTAATTTAATCCGACGAAACAAAAGAAGCGGCTACAATGGCTATATTAATATCCTAGTAATAAATTATAGATGACTGATTAATTTTAGGAAATCTTGTTTCTGAAACCCTTTCATGTTTAGCATTTATGTTGTATTGACCATATATGTTTTTGATAATAAATATTGTTTAAACCAAACTATAGATGGATCGTATACTGCAGTGGATTCTAAATTAATGTTATTAATTGATCTTAATTTGAAATAGCTGCACTCTACACTTGTTATACGGATTCTGATTACCCCTTTGGCATCTTCAAACTCTTCTTATACCTCAAGTAATTTGAAAAATAAGCCAAATGGTAAAAAATGTATGAAAAAAGGGGACCATATTCACGAGTACATGTGACGAAAACCATACTCTTGACGGATTAGTATCATATGTGTTTAATCTCACTTTCTATATCGTGGCGGCCATTTTTTGGTGAAGGAAACTGGTATGTCCTGCAAAAATATCGATCTGAAGCAAGTAACCGGCACACGTCACAAAGTTGTATCGAGTGAACCTTACCACGAATGGCATTCAAACTCATAAAAATTATTAATGTAAAACCAACTAACATACGTTGTTATGGCAACCACGACTCTTGATGTATATCATTCAAAGTCGGATGTGTTGTCAACGCCCCGTCACAGAGAAAAATATGTTGAACATTTTACAATCCGTATAATATATATACTAAAATAATTTAAAACAATATTAATCAAATTTATTTATCACATGAATAATAAAAAACAATAAGAAAATATATTTAACAACGTGATATTTGTAGATCACTGGACCATCTCACAGTATTTGTTTTCTGGGATACAGAATATTTGTCTTTTCGATAATGCCGTTCTGTATGACATCCGAATGTTTGTTTAAATGATCGAATCATAAGCCAGAAAGACTTTTGGAAATGTTTTCCATACAATGCATACACTATGAAATTGACACTAAATGTGCAGTAGTAAACTATTTGACACATGGACTGTAAGAAGTATTCATATTTTTCCATACTTGTAGGTACTACAATAATATTATAAAGTCTTGAAAGATGACTAGGTAAGTTTAAAACAAGAAACAATGTGGACACAATCAGTAATGTCCTTGTCACTCTCATCTGAGATTTGTTCGTTAAATGTTTGTTTCTTTTCAATTTCCCAGAATCGGTTGGTTTGTAACAATTTTTTCTCTTTTTGTGGAAAATGGCTGCTGTCCAAATCACTCTAAGGTTCATAAACATAATGCAAGTAAACGGAACGACCATAGTTATGATCGTGTCAAACCATGTTATAATACGCACAATCTTATGATAGTTGTCAACTTCGACACACGACATCCGTTTGTCGTATTGTTTGACTTTGGTTGTCCACACTGCAAAGTTATAAAAAATCAATGCAAATATTGAAAGACCTGCCACTGCAATTTTTTGTCGACGGGTAGAGCACAACATTGGAGCACGTAAAGGATGACATATTGCTATATAACGTTCAGTTGTAAAACCAACGACGAGCCATACAGATAAAAATCCACTGATATATGTCAGGTAGATTGCAATCTGACATGCAAATGCTGTCGTCAAAATATTAGAAGCGGTGTGGTCAAGCCATGTCAGGAATAACGTTATTAGAAATAAATTGTCCACAAACGCAAGAGCCGCTAGAAACACGGAAGAAGAATGTCTTTTAAGATAACTAGATGTGAATACAGCAATTGATGCTATGTTTCCAAAAAGTCCGATCAGAACAATTAATGGTACAGCTACGGTATAGATGTTTATATAAAGCTTGTGCAAGTCCATTACTTCCGGGTCATTCCGGTTAATTGTTTCGTTGTTCAATCTTGTTATTGTTTGATTCATTTTAAAATAATAGTCGTACCAAGTCGAACAGTTCACGGTTATACTCTGATGTGCAAGAACTTGTTTATCCATTTCTGAAAAATAAAAATAAAGAGAGTTAAGTCACAACTGAAATAAAAATATGATATATGTACATATGGAAACGCTGGCCTGTCTGTCAAAAAAGGGATATAATTTCAACTGGAAATAAACCATATATATCTAGAACCATTACCAATACAGTTATGTGCCCTTACCACAAATATGCAATGTAATTTGTACCAGCATTTTTTTTTTATAGTATAATAATGTGGTATTTTTTAATTAAGTAGATTAAGAATGAAAAATATCAAGTTTTATCGAGCCAAAACATGTGTTTCCTCATTATCCTAATATTACAACACTCAGATTCAATAATAAAACGGATTAAAAGACAAACAAGACGGCGTTTATACAAACAAATAAAGAAAAACGAAATCCTGAAATCTTTACTTATATCTTCATTGTTACGTCTAAACAATAACACAATGATGCTTTTATGTCACAGTTTATAATACCAATATGTTTTAAAAAGAATGATAGATGTTCGTCCAGAGGTCTTACGTATGACGAAATTCAGTCATGATTGTTTCATGTTGTATTCAGTTGTTAGCGTATTATTCTTTAAACGTTCAAGGATTTGTTTTTATTGGTCTTTGAAATTATTATATTATGTTAAGAAAAGGCATAACATAGCTGACAATAGAAGTTTGTCTTGGCTGTCAGTTTTATTGCCTGATAAAGTTGGATACACAGAGAATGCCACACACCTGACACAAATCACTGTTACATGTTATCGAGTACACCTCGACATGTTCGCGAATCGAACTCACAACATCAGAAATGATTGGCATATAAATATAACTGTCATACGTTTAAAAGACAACAATAATATGTTGCCCTTCCCATTTACATGTACAATATAACAAGTAAGGAGATTGTTTGTGGCTGTTTATAAAATACACCATATGAATATCAGAGTAAAATGATATTGATAGCAGCATATCCGACAAGTCTCAATATGATGTCTTGGTAACAGAAAAGAGTATATTATCTATTAATATAAGGGAAAAAATCACAAATCAGCTTGATGCAAATTTCCATTCGTTATTTTGCTTTCATAACACACTTAGTTGACAGATTTAATACCTTTTCATCATTTTTTATCCTTTAGATGCTACCATGTAAAATATGGAATGGCTCTGTAAATGGAATTCTACGTTAATGAATAGATATAAACAATGATGGCATGTCTGGTTATATACCTGTAAGAGATCCAATAACATTAAAAAACAGCAGTTTTCTACTTTGGAGAGTCTCAAACTAATTTTCATTTATGAACCTAATATCAAAAGTCAATCACGGAATCGCTAATACAGGTGTCAAACCAGTAATTCAACCAATCAGAGCTAAGAACATATACAAAAGTAGTCCCTTTAAAAAAAAAAGTTCCTTTCACTTTGTTGTATTGTGACAAATACTGAATGGAATGGAATAATTAAAATTGATAATTGAAGTTAAATATATAAGGATTATTTTGAGCCCAAATTTGATGCATTTAGTTGTATTTTAATACCTCTATGGAGGATTTGATGCATGACCTATATATATTGAATTTCCCGGGGATGACTGAGCTATTTTTAGAGTAGGTATTTTCCATAGCCTGGCATTTCACTGCAAGGCTTTAAACATGCCCTGATATTTTGACAGAACGTAGAGGAATCATGTATGTTTCAGAAAATATATGGTCTTAGAAAGGTTAAACTTAAGATAAAATAGCCAGTGAGGCTCGAAAAAACACAAATTTAGTAGAAAATGTTAAAGAAATTAATTATAGGTTTCACACCTTACATGTTGTTCATGCTAATGGGAATTTGAAAACTGATAAGGCGCAGCATGTGAAGTACTTCCTTAGAAGAATGTAATAATGAATCAGTTACTTCAACCGTTTTGTTATAGTTTACAAGGGGAGATGACTCAACATTTTCGCCACTCACGTGCACTATCCTTTTTCGATATTTTTTTATGAAAAATATTCTGGTATACAAATATGTTGGAAATTTATCATATAAATCGTTTTGTGAAAACTTTCTCGCTGATGGAAAATCTTGGAAAACAGTAACTTAATGTACGCGTGCTAAATGTTTTAATTTGATGTTTTCAGTGTCTTGCTATACAAACTTAGCTTTTTAATTTTTAAGTGTTTTCCGAAAGTTCTCATTTCCCTCAAGTCTTTGACTTGATCGAAGAAATCATTATATAAATGCTTAAATACTGATACAAGATATGATTTGCTTGAAACACTATTCTGGTTATATCAGTTTTATTAGTGAAAGAAACGCGAGTTCACCCAAAGAAGACCACCGACATTCCACAGGTCGCCGACAAAACTTATCACACGAGTTTTGTTGTAAAGTTGTTCTTGTCAAAAACATAGAGCTGAAATTCTGCACACTGGACGTTAAACAACAATCAATCAATTTAAGGTGGTACCAAACACTTCATGTAAAATTTGATCTGCTCGTTTAATTTTCTTATTTTTTTGGCAGTGTGTTTGAATATATTCACTGTAATAAATATCAAAATTTTAACAAATTCCAACCAACAGACTCAGAGCTATAAATTCACTAGCCACATATAAGCTTTTCTTTCTGTGGTTTTGATCACCGAGATGCTTGAAATCTGTATACAAACATCATATGATCAAAACGTTCAACTGATTTTAAAGAGATATCTCCCTGTAGTGTATGGTACCCCCTTAATAGCTGAAAATAAGTCAATTGTTTCTGTTTAATATAATGAATGAAATAATATAGATGCACGTCAAAGGGTGTATTTAGTACGGTTGTGCAACAAATAGCTTGTAGTTAGATGTGGTTCGTCTCTTTCTTGCTTCATATGCATTGACTTTCTCTTAATAACGATTTTGTCCTATATTTGAAAAAATTTTAAACTTTTAGGAAAGGGATAAAATATATCCATATATCATTTATTTACTGTTTGCCATTAGATACACAATAAACATACATGAATTGTTAATTTAAAACGGTTTGTTTGATAGGTTAATAGCTGTTGTCTACTACAGAATCCATGTTAAACGATATCTCTGTATTTTAGTATATTGTAATTGTTTTAAAACTTAATGTTTTCATGTAATATGATAGCTAACGAAAGAAAGACATTTTAAAGGTCGATTATAATGGAAATGAACAAACAACACATAAAGTATTTCCATTTTTAAGTCTGCCTTGGAAATAAAATACTAGAAAGATCAAAATCGGACCACGTATTAGAATTTGCCCTTCACATGGTGAAGTATAAAATTAAGATTTGCTGTTAGTAATGTAAGAATCAAACTACAAATGTAACTTTCAACAGCTTAATTTTTCATTTTTTTTATTTACACATATTTTGTTTTTGCAAAATGTCGAAATAAGCTAGTAAACAAACATAATATCGTTTTCTTATTTTGCCAGATAAGTAAAATAATAAAGATCATACAGTCATACAATACTAATTAGATTAAATTAGGTGTTCGTATTTTATAGTCATTTGTTTTTTTATTATTTATTTGTCTAATTTTGGCTCACTGGTATTATTCTGTGATTCTATTACTGTGTATACTAAATGGTGACTTACCTGTATCATATTTATACTTAACTACGACGGATTTTGTTTTCACTTTATAATAAAAGCGTATATATCTAATTTAGTGCGCACGAAGAGTTTCTGAAATAATCTTCACCAGGTACGCTCATAGTCAAAAGTTTAGAAAACCAACTAATTTAAAAGTATGTAACATGTGGTAGCACGTAAACCAAAAAGGCCTAAGTAGGGTAGCCAAAATAACATAAAGTTACTCATGCCCAAGACAGATTGACCGTAGTTACCCACTAAATGTTTTTTTATTTTTATTTTAGTTATGCTTAACTAATGCTTTCACTTTGATTTTCCGAATTATCTCCTAATATTGTTATTCTAACTTTATATATTAATTAATTTATATATTTAAATTTCAACTTAATTTGAACAATTACATTTATAAAAATTATCCTTACCTGGACAACATGTTAATCTCCTATACTAGTATACATATTTAACAAATATTATATGTCCATAACTGACTTGTCTCTATCTGTATCTGACTAACAAGCGAATGTAAAGAGACATGTCTTCATATCAATATCTAATTAATATATGGATTCCAGTTACGTCGTGTTAACATCTTAACGATGAATATAGTATAACTAATCGTAGATTTTGAATATCAAAATAAGACCACGAGTGACCGAAGTACGCATAAGGATTAAACGAGTGGGCGGAACTTGTTCCGTCCACGAGTTTAATCGTTAATGCGTATTCGGTCACGAGTGGTCTTATTTTGATATTCAAAATGTATGATTTAGTTATACTGTTTATTATATAGACTTTCAAAATTTCTTATATATATATATTTTTTATTTGTATATTTGATTGCACGCGTGTGAATCTACGAGCAATGATACTACAGGGTTCAGCTGGAAGGATCTGCCATCTTGAAAATGTGAAATCCTATTTTTCATATTTACAACAATGTACAAAAATAATTAAAATGCTTACCTTGAAAGCTTATTTTAGTTAAATTAAATCACAATTGAAGCGTATACGAAGCCATACATATATATACGTTTCAAACTGGAAGTCTTCATGTGACGTCAATGACGTCATCTTAGTTATGTGCCAAAGTCATCAATAACATTTCGCGGATTTTTTTCAGCTTACAATCGTATGCGTATTCACCGTTGCACAATAAGGGGCGTAACCACCACACTTGTTGTTTTGCAAAAGTAGTTCCGGCGGGAAAAAACTGATATTTCACATGTGAAATACCGGAATTTATTTCACGGATAAATCCCCATAATTCACACCTATCTATGTAATAAACGTCATTAACTATGTAACAAAAGGCATTCAACTTTTTACAAATATGATATTATTGATAAACTATATATGTAGGTATATTAACAAGGTGAAATGTAATATCATTTTGACTTAATGGGTGACAATTGTAAATACCTCCAAAACAGTTTTAGTGACTTCGTATATGGAATAATTTATGTTTTATTTATCAACTTCATTGGTTATGTAAATTTTGTTTATCTTGATGAATATGCATGAAATATTTACCCCTTGACGACAATCAATCAATCAATCAATCAATCAATCAATCAATCAATCAACGTATTGTATATGTTTTTACCTTAATTTCATTATTTTCTATAAAGAATTTACAAGAATCATTTGATGATGTGATGTATTTTAAGCTCGCATTGTCCAGATCTCCAAGTGTTTTGTTGCAATCAATTTTCGTATGTCCTAGACGTCTATTGTTAATTGTAATGTATGTAAGCTGTTCAGACCAAGTTGTTTTCAATTTTCGTATGTCCTAGACGTCTATTGTTAATTGTAATGTATGTAAGCTGTTCAGACCAAGTTGTTTTCGTCGAAACCACCCAAGATACCGTGACCAAACTTCGAAAACACAGTTTTTTTTTATTCTCTGTATATTATTTTATGCTATATATTGTGAAAATTGAAGATGGTTACCATCTGAGACATCTAAGTTAAACATCCTATTGGAAAAGGAAAATGTCTTCAATAAACTTAAATATGTCAAAACCAGACATTGTGCTTCAGGGAATCATGTTCCAAATCAATTATACGCCATCGGGCATCCGCATTCCGGGATGATTACCACTTGTCCTTGAGGACTAAACACTTGTAGTTCTCATAGAAATGGATTCTAAATACCATATCTATTAAAACACCATAAGTAGTAGCAGGCAACTTTCGCTATTTCACTAAAGTGATATCTTAAGACATGCTTCAAGTTTGATTTTTATGATTATTAGCATTCATTTGTATTTCACTACTACTTAATTGCGTTTTACACATAATTCAGATATAAATACAAATGCGTATTTCTTTTGATGTCTATTATCAGTAAAACGCTATTTGACACGTAACATTATTTTATTCTGTAATCACATTACTGACATTCTCTAATACATGTATTAACGGAAGTATATAGTGATAATAACAACGGAAGTCTATATTTATATTTTGAGATTAATAAATTAACATCTTGCGTTTTATCTACTGTGCCCTCTATTAATGGCTTAATGTAGCGACGGCAGAGAGTCAGAATATAATGAGTGGACTATTCGATTTATCATTTTATCATACAGTTTGTGATCGCGTGTCGTCTGCAGAGTTGCGTCACTTCCGGAACTGTTCCAACAATGAGGTATTTTGTTTTGTTTTTCACTTTATTCAAGTGATAAAGTACATTTGTGTACATAAATTGGCAAGTTAATTTAGTGAAATATCAATTAGCATTTTTGTAACCATGGATTATATCCTGGTGCCAGGTGTTGGAATAGTATATTAACCTGACCTATATATATTTTGGCGCTATATCACGTGTTGAAATTTTATATAAATCTGACCTACATACATACTGGCGCTGTGCCAGGTGTTGGAATAATATATTAGTTCCTAACCTATATATATTTTGGCTCTGTGCCACGTGTTCTACTGACCTATATATGTTTGAGCTGTGTGACAGATTCGTGAAATGATTACTATAAGGCGTTATACAATGAAGTAATGTAAAATCAACTTTTACACCTTTCATATAATAACGTCTAATATCAAGTCACACCCGTATATGATTTTATAATATTTTTCCCACGTGACTGAATAATAGACAATAAAACAATGGTTCCAATATTAGTATTGTTTTACTTTTGTCTTACGTCATTCATTAATATTGAAATCTTTAATTGATTTGAATACCAATCTATTGAAAACCCAATAAACGTATAGCTTTATGACCAATTGCTTAATGCTAATGTAAATGAACCCTAGAATAGGTATTCCATGACGAACAACAACACTACAATCACAAAGCTTAATTGTAGAACAAAAAGGCGAACAACACCAACTCATGAAGATACAATTATGTGTAATTTGACGTTTACCAAACTAAATTAAACTAAACTAAACTAAACTACACTATTATGTTTAAAACAGAACGGTCCGAAAATAATTTATTGTCCAATATATGCCCTTCTCTGTTAAATGTACATTTTAATTGCAACTATATTCCGTGTTTGAATATTTTTCTTATGAAAATCCAGTGTTGCTAGTAACACTTTAGCCGACAAAATAATACGGTTATTTGCGACAAGAAAAACCCTAAATTAACGTCGGTAAATATTCAAATCAACACAAGGTGAACTGATAATTTCTGTAATTACGTTACCCTGATGGTCTTGTCTCCATTAATCCAGTCAGTTATTAAGAGATTAATAAGAGAAGTCACATCAAGGTTAATGTTGTATATGATACAACGCTGTCTTGTATATATTATAAATAATACAACGGTATCAAACATATTTCGGTGTTAATATAACAAACCCCAGAGGTATCCAGAAAACACATGGTAAGAAACTAAAGCAGCATACAGTCAAACATGCCGTAGGTAGGTATCTAATTAAGGGAGCACGACGCGTGTCTGGATTAACCTTCATCAGGTACGATCAAAGTCTAACGATTTAAAAGTTAAAAACATGTAGAAGTGTAAATGTCAAGATATATTAATCACTAATTGTTGGGGGACGTTCACCGGGCTTCACGAGGAAGTAACAAGTCAAGTATATTCTAATGTAGCAAGTTTCAATCGAAAAGCATCATTTTCAAAAGTGCTTTATACTTATTCGTTATCAGTAAACCACATTTAAGATTTAATTCAATAAAATTATCTATTAAATGTTAAAGACTACAAAATTTATCATTTGATATAGAGGAAAAGAAATAGAGTTCAACGTACGCTAGTATGGTTGTCGTCATCAATGGTTATGGAAAAACAAATTGTTCAAATTGAAAAACATCGTAAATAATATACATTCGTCACTGACATGGTTTATGAGATATATTATTGACATTTCCAGTTCATAAATGATGTAATTATACTTTTCATTGAAGTCCTTGCACCTAGTCGGGAAAGTGAGCTGTCATGGATTTGTGCTTTGGGTGTCGATTTTGTCTCCTTCTAGGAATTGTTTCGAGAGTGCGGTATATTTTGCTTTCCATTTTATCACTAAAGCTAATGTTCTCCTCCATCAAACCGTTCTTAGTTATCATGTATAGACCGCCCTTTGATTTTCTAGCTACTTATAGATTATTTAGCTTACCAATCTATTGACTTTGAGCGTCACCTGATGAAGGTCGTTTCAGAAACGCGTCGTGTACACTAAATTAGATATCTACGTTAGTAATACAGAAAATAATTTACACAAAAAGATATTTAACATTGTATTGATTACTACGTTCGTGTTGTCCGATCGCTTGCTATTTGATTTAATGTTTTCACAGTGTTCAATGACGCCGTCTATCCGGAGCGTGACAGTAATTGATAGTTTGACTTCATCAAAGGTACAACTGATTACCACAATGCCGTGACTAAATAACAAAAGTTACAAAATTTATTACAATTTCTGTGAAAAATAATTCCATCTAGAGGTCAACACTTTCTTGAAGTACATGGTACATACAGTCATAATAAAATTACTATAGCTAGCACCCCCAGAAAAAAATCAATATCATTTATTGTAAAATATATGACCATGTAACTGTTAAAGTGCTGATATGTCAAAGGGTAGTAATTTTAAAGAATATATACAGAAGCAATTTATATGTCTGCTCCAATACAGCATGTAATTTGAATTAACAAGGAATGACAACTGGTTCGATCAAAATATCGTTACACAGTTGACTGATTATCATTTGTCTAAATGGTAATACAAATTATCACTTACTTATACAAGGATGTCGTATAAATCAGGAAATATGCTAATCAAGTGTTCGGGGATTATTATATTTTTAGTCAAGAAGGAAGTAAATTATATTTTTAGACTATGCAAAACATCCCCTGGAAATGAACCATTATTGCCAATTCTCGTTCTACTTTCTCTATTGTGAGGCTGAGTTATTATTGCCAATTCTCGTTCTACTTTCTCTATTGTGAGGCTGAGTTATTATTGCCAATTCTCGTTCTACTTTCTCTATTGTGAGGCTGAGTTATTATTGCCAATTCTCGTTCTACTTTCTCTATTGTGAGGCTGAGTTCTTTACTTCGCTTCGTAAATTATACCTCCACATTTTAAATGACAACTCTCTGTTAATGGTTATGCATATCTGAGATTTTTTAGTGAGTAAAGATGAATAAGTTGTTTTACAACGTCAACCAATGTGTCGTCTTGCCTTAACCTACAAGTTGTTAATAAACAGAATTTGAAGGACATCAAATCAAATGCGCCCAATTTACACTTCCGGTATAAATAATGGGCGAAAAGTCTATGATAAATCATCTATGATACGTGAGTAAACACATACATTGATTCAAATAAAAAATATGTCATTGTGGAATTTAAGTTCCACAAAGTTTTATCTTTCAGATTCACTTTAGTATGACGCAAGGCGGAAAGTAGTGTCCATTTCCGACCGTTGTTTTGACTGACTTGAAACTGGGTGACATAGAGTATACAATACACGTAATTCGAGATGTCTTAACACAGTGCAATAAAATGCATCTACTGATAGTATAGTCATAAAGCAAATGAAGCAAATTTTGTCCTTAATTTCTACTGTACATACACGCGTAATAAATAACAGACGATGATTCTCAGATAATGGGCTTTACCACAGGGGCCAGATGAGTTTTTTCATGTACATTGTACCTATATATCTATATACCAACAAGGGTACGAACTCGGCAGTAATCAAAATTTAGGTATGTCTTGTTTAACTGAGTAGAAAAAAATACCAGGAATTTTATACGTATAATGGTGATATAGACTGAAAGCTGAATATTTTTTCTTTAGAAAAAAACTTATTTGAACCCCGTACGTCCAAAAATAAAAAAGTTACAGCAGACCAAGTCCGTACTTTCTGCTAAAATTGCCAGGTCGGACAAATGGGTGCCCAGCTAACTTCCACATGACTGGAAGGCTTATCTGCAATGCAATTCGTGTATTTACTTGCGACGTCTCTTCCAATCGATATATTGAATAAAAAATTCCTACCTTTCCGTAGAATTTATGTCCAAATCACTCAGTATTATCCTTTTATCTAATGCGGAATAGCTCTTATTCTGAACCGCCATTTAAAAAAAATTAAGAATGAAACTGAAACGAGCGTCCTGATTTGTCGATATTTTTGACGACCTTCAACTCGACCAATCAGGACGCTCGTTTCAGTTTCATTCCAGTCATGTGGAAGTTAGCTGGGCACCCATTTGTCCGACCTGGCCATTTTTAGCTGAAAGTACGGACTTGGTCTGCTGTAACTTTTTTTTATTTTTGGACGTACGGGGTTCAAATAATTTTTTTTCTAAAGAAAAAATATTCAGCTTTCAGTCTATATCACCTAAATACGTATAAAATTACTCGTATTTTTTTCTACTCAGTTAAACAAGACATACGATATACCTAAATTTTGATTACTGCCGAGTTCGTACCCTTGTTGGTATATAGGTATATAAGTACATGAAAAAACCCACCTGGCCCCTGTGGGCTTTACTAGTTTAGCAATAATCTGATATAAGCTAAGTAATGAAATTTGTCAACCTGTCAATTTGCATCTCGTGTAAGTAATTTTCTTACTTGTAAACAATATACTAAATAGTTAAATTAATGATTTCGAATACGAGAGCAAATAGAGTACATAGCTCAGCTGTAATTTTGAATTACAATAAACACTGATTATCTTTATGCTGGATCATAGCTTATAAGTCAGTAACCCCCAACCTTGACAGTGACAAAATACACTATTTCTTCAGCCAAATTTACTGTTATATCGAAATCAACAAAGCGAGAATTCAATTCCACAGTTGTTGTTTTTTTTAGATGAAAACAACATCTCGATTCTTTAAATGCGTTGCATATTTTAAACTATGTTCAAGGTGAAAATGTTTGATAGCCCGAAAATGACCACAAAAACGATTCATAAAATGATGCACAAAATAACTGATTTATAAATAACATATTGTGTGGAAGTGCAAACCGAAACTATTCTAATACATAATACACAGGCAAATATTTCTATGGATATCTTGTCCAACATGAGTTAAAACTGTTATTATTAGATTTTTGTTGTTCTCTATTAAAACGTGACTCGACTGTAAACGTTGGACTTTCGTCATTGACAGTAGTTATTTTTACCTTTATTGCTACTTGTTATTGGTTAATAATGAACGATTGGAATTGGATCTCACTGTGGACGTAGATATCATATTATAATTTCACTGTTATTGTAGAATATTAGTAATGAACTTGAAGGCAAATATTTGTTTTTGTAATATCATCTGATGTTATAATGGAACAACAATTTATTGCCATTTTCTTTGATGTATAAAATTCAGCTGACATGCTGTATTTTAGTTTAGTACAAGGTATATTTAATGCGTTTGCTTAGTAACAAAATTACTTGCACGTATGGCATAATGTCACTGACACCAATTCGCTGTTAAAAAGCCTTGATATTTATCGTGCATTCAGCGGAGGACCATTATAAAAAAGAACTATTATTGTTTGTATTTTTTTCGGAATCATAAAAGCATAGCATATTGTGGTAGTGAGTACATATTTTATCAATTATATAGTATTTTGGAAGGTCAATGTTATTAAATTATTAATACAGCCTTTCTGCTGCCTTTTTTTCCCCATCAATACGAGTTGAATTATCTCCCTTTGAAGTTCCCCAATTTATTACCATCGCAATGGTTCGCCTGGAGCGTTAGAGATAAAGAGTGCATTCGTGTAAAATAATAAAAAAATGTAAAGCTGGTGCTTACTTTTCGCGGAATTAATAACAAAGTTTACGACATACCACAAGATGTTAATTTAATTAAGAAAATATATTTAAAACTTATATGCAGTAAAGGAGGGTTAGTAAACTATATATATATTTGTTTGTGGATAATAATATTCCTAGTATTTGGAATTCAGAGAACTATGTAAAGCCCTGAATTTCTTCTGATCATTTGGAAAGGTCGACTGTTAGTGACTGTAAGGGTTAGGGTCATGGTGTTTGACGCCACTTTCAACAATATTTCAATTATATCGTGGTGGTCAGTTTTATTGGTGAAGGAAACTGGAATACCCGGAGAAAACCACCGACCTGTCGCAAGTCACTGACAAACTTTATCACATAAAGTTGTATCGAGTACACCTCGCCATGAACGGGGTTCGAACTCACAATGTTGTATCGACTAAAGTCATTATACAGATTTCTTCCAAGAACTACAAATGTAATTAAGCATTATTTTCTGTATTTTTCCTAGTCTTCCTGTCTATATAATCAAGCTAAGGTTTTCGTATATCAAATTGTAAGTAGTATATATTCAGTGTTAGATCTACTGACGTGAATATAATTAAAGATAGTAGATAAATTCAAACATACCGTGCTACTATTCGTTATTTAGGATAGTAAAACGTGATTAACAATCTCGAGTTTAACTTACGTCAGTAATTATAATATACGTATCAGGCGTGATTAATTACAATAGACACTGAAGGGGTCACACATATGACACAGTTACTGTGCTGTTGGTAGCAATTCCGCCGAGTAAACAACATACCCTAGCGCCTTATGTTTTGAAAGTGTGAGACCTCGTCAACGTAAAAAAACACCTTACACCAGCTGGTAATAAGATATAGGTGTTTGTGGATTGTTGATGAAAATTAATGAATTGATTATTTGGCATTCAAATATGTTGGTTTGAGCGTACCTGATGAAGGTTATTCGAGTAACGTACCCGATGAAGGTTATTCGAGTAACGTACCTGATGAAGGTTATTCGAGTAACGTTCCTGATGAAGGTTATTCGAGTAACGTACCTGATGAAGGTTATTCGAGTAACGTACCTGATGAAGGTTATTCGAGTAACGTACCTGATGAAGGTTATTCGAGTAACGTACCTGATGAAGGTTATTCGAGTAACGTACTTAATGAAGGTTATTCGAGTAACGTACCTGATGAAGGTTATTCGAGTAACGTACCTGATGAAGGTTATTCGAGTAACGTACCTGATGAAGGTTATTACAGTAACGTACCTGATGAAGGTTATTACAGTAACGTACCTGATGAAGGTTATTACAGTAACGTACCTGATGAAGGTTATTACAGTAACGTACCTGATGAAGGTTATTACAGTAACGTACCTGATGAAGGTTATTCGAGAAACGCGTCGTGCGCACTAACTTCGATATCTACCTTTTTACTATAATAGAAATAGTAAATAATTATATAGTAAAATGTATTGATTCATGAATATGCAGCATATGTAAGTATTATGCAGGTGTCCTGTTAATGACACTTACATTTTAGATTTAGAGCGAGTGAGTGCTGCTTGTTGTTTAACGGCACATGTACAATATTTGTTCGTAGTCCTTAATGTTGTGTGCTTTGGTAAGAAGCAACAAATACTAATTCTACAGTTTATCGTTTGATACCACCTGGGATCGAACCTAAGATCTACCGAAATCGAGGCGAGCATGGTATATATAACAGCAATCGGGTGGTCTTTGTGTATTTGATGGCATGGCGTTACACTGGTATAAGATAGAACGGTTATTATGCTTTGTCCTAATGATATCTATTGATAAACATATATTTATTGATATTGTCGTCGTTTGTTTTGTATACGTTATGACTTCCATCAACCTGTCGCCACTTTTATTGCATTGAAAGTGATTTTCGTTATAACAATGGACATCACTGGTAAATTACATAGGAAGCTATACAATAATTATTGAGCAAAACAATAAAGGCATCTATAAATAAAGATATGAAAGTGAAGATGACAGGAAATCTATCTGAAATAATAATAGAAAAAAAGATCAAAATCAAGAGTCAAGAGTAACACTTTTATTTCTGTGATGTTCGTGTCTCTAGGCAAATTATTTGTGTAAAGTAGACAAGTTAGTAATAACGTTACTGCTTGGCTTATGTTGGAGCAATTGCACGTAGTCATCAAACGCTGAAAACGTATTTACAGATTTAATTGCAATAATTTCACCCAAAAAAGAAAACCATTCCCGTGATTATTTATATGTATATTTGTGCTCGTGTCGTCTTTGATGTCATGTCTTATGATGTGTGCCTAGTCTATATAGATACAACCCTAATCACCCCTCTGGCGAAATCATTAGTATTTATTTATCTTTAAAAGTCCATTATAGTGACAATAGCCTCTATATAAAACATTGTACGGGAATTCCAAATGATATTAAGAGCCTTGATAATCAAATTTGACTGAAATAAGAAATATAAATGTTTCAAATTGAAACATGAAAAATTTCATTTACTTTTCAACATTCGAAAGTACCCCGATAATTTAAATAAAATGTCCACTTAGAGAACTGATATTCTTGATTGATTGCTTGACGTCAAATATGAATAGTATTTCAGTAATATTTAAGACAAAAACAAATCGTATTCAAAAGTAGCAAGTACATAATAAGATGGTGCTGAGACGGGTCAGTGATAAGATAAGATAATATTTTTATTTCCAAATTATCGGCCTATATGAGCATAACAATCAACCATCAAATAAAGTTAATAATGCAATAAACAATAATCAATAATATTAAAGAAAATATAAGGCAGTACACAGTATTGAAAATGATTCTAATCCAGCAATACTGTTACTTGGCTCGGCCCAAATTGCATCCACTGTACAATGGGAGATAACTCCGATTGTACAGTGTTGGAATTCCTACCGAGCTTTGCAAATAAAAAAAACATAATGCATATATTTATAAATCAGTGCAAACAATGTGCATCTGAGAACAATGGGAGACTCCACATATCAAACCATCTTTTTCAGTTTTCAAATACTATATCGCTTTAAATAAAAGATATAATATTAATATCTTCATTTATCATCAAAAATACAAATTGGTGTTTAATGTCCATAAAGTTAAAATTTGGGACCTCTCTTTCCATGAATAATCTAATTTTCGCATTATTTATTTTAAATAAGTTTCAATCTAGAAGAAAATGTGGTTCATCTTCTATTTTAAGCAGGTTTTGCATAGCCGTTCTTCTCTTGTAAGTTTCTTATATCTCCCTCTTTCTATTTCTAGGGTATGTGTACTTATTCTCATTATCAATGGATAGAAAGGGTCGATTGCTTACATTGACAGGGGACGTTGTGTAATGATGCAAGAGTCATGTTAGATACTAGAAACGATAAAAATATTCCGGATTCAGAGCAAGCAAGATTATGTTTCTCATGTACAGGCTGTACACAGTGTACACAGATGGACGCTTATAATTTTAAAACTTACTTAAATCATATATCCAATTTAACACTTTGATAATTGCTTCAAATGTATTATGAAATTAATTAAAATACATGTTGTATTTCAAGTATATGGGAATGTGTGGTTCCCCCATCAACGTGAGCAGTACATCAGCTATTATCATGCAGAAAACGAGCTTACAATCAGTAAATTGGGTACAAAGGTGACATTGGGCCTATTTATTACTCAAAGTATTGATTACAACAAGTAATATTGAAGATACAAGTAATGCAAGATGCTGGATGGAGGAAGAAGGCAAACATTGAGTGTCCACGGACCACCTACGCCCATTGAGTGTCCACGGACCACCTACGCCCATTGCGTGTCCACGGACCACCTACGCCCATTGAGTGTCCACGGACCACCTACGCCCATTGAGTG
>MJUT01028922.1:404457-424932 GCA_002080005.1 Gigantidas platifrons | reverse complement strand
CCACGGACCACCTACGCCCATTGAGTGCCCACGGACCACCTACGCCCATTGATTCCTAACAAACTAATTGCCCATTAAGAGTTGTGTCAAGTCGTCTTTTATTTACATTCAGTCATTTTTCAAACAAAGATTTTAAATTCAATATGATACTAAAAGACTGCAACATCCTTAAAAACACCACAAATCATTGATTCAATAAAAATGTGTCTACAATTTAAAGGAAAAGGCCATGGTCTTGACAAGTTAGAGTGAAAATTTAAATGACAGTAAAAAAAAGACATTTGTGTTAATGAATGTTAAAGATAGTATACCATAAGGTAGAATTTGGTCATTGAAGTTGCCTGTTGCACCAAATAATGGGGATCGCCATTTTTCAAAACTCTCCAATGTGGAGGAGACAAAAGCCTGAAAAGGGGCGTATCCATTCTAGGATTATACCTTCCCGTTACGTCACGCAATCAGTATCGTATATTATATCAGCATTGATCAGTTGCAATTTTTTCATTAAAAATTATGTAAATCGTAAAATAACGTGGTATATATTTATCTTTTGATATTTACAAAATCATTATGACTTATTTTAAGCATTTTATTGCACTAAGTAACGAAAGGAAAGAGTGAGAAGATTTTTTGTGTGTAATTACCGATCCGGACAGGACTACCTGTCAACACAATGATCATCGATCAGTGACCTCGAAAAACACGGGAAAGTATGACAGCATTGGGGACAAAAAAGAACAAAAACATGTGTAAGCACAAAACGAGTTAAAAATGACAGTTATTTAACCTACGGCCAATCGTGTAAAACATGAAATTATACGTAGAACCCCCCTCCCCCGATACAAATAAACTCCTTTGTTTTATGAAAATGTAACATGGGATGGGAATATTAAGAACAAAATTAGAACGATATACATTTATAAAAATTGTATTGCAGTTGATCTGATATTAAAACATAACCAAACGGACACGATGTTGGAAAGAGTCAGATACATGTTATTTATTCAACTAACATGATACGACTGAGTGACGTCACCTGAAGAGGTGTCATGGCCGCTTACACTACGACAGGAAATTCCAAATATTCATATTTTTAATTGGGTATATTAATGTTAATAAAGGTGGGTTTTTTTTAATAATAAGTTATTTACGAATAACAAGTTATAATTAATTGAATTAAAACAACTTTTCAACTGACTGGTCTTTTCCTTTAAGTCGAATTCCAATTCAATTAAAGTATACTGATTAAAACCCATGAAGCGTTTAACTGAATGTGGTCAATGAACTGTTGTAAACACTTTAGATGGACTCTCCCACGATTAAGATTTCCTGTCACTCTCGAGAATTTTTCTGCTAAATCGCGTCAATTAGGTTAAGTGAAGTCACGGAGAAAGTCGCTGTATCAGGCGTGCGTGTTAACTGAGAATTAGTAAAGTTTTTTTCCTTAAGGTACAATACAAGCACAGCTCGTAGTGAAATGAGTCGAAATGATTTTAAGTAATAAACGTTTATTTCCAGTTTATTTAATGAAACGCATGAAAAAATACATTGTGCGTCCGAAATTTGGCTATTACAATGACGATAATTCCAGGTTTGAAATTCCGTCACAAATTACTAAAAAGTATCTAAATTTAATTATTACAGGTTAATTTACATGTTTCCATACACCTAAAAACAATGAACTTCAATTAGACAAGTCCTTTTGGAACGATCTTTTATTTTTAATGGGTGGTGTGTTCTTCATTTTGTCAGATAAATATAATTTGCAATGAAAAGCCAATTCGGAAGATATTAAAGATGCAAGCCATTATTCATATTTATTGGCATATTAAAAAAACAAATCAAACCGTCAAATATGCTTTACTAACCTAGAGTATCTATTAAATGGACAATATCACTGCTCCTTATAAATCAATAACATTGGTGTTTACTGGTATTTCACGATGTGTCCCATAAATAGGATCAAAATAATAATCATTCTGGAGCATCAGACCGTTACATTTCCAGTTTTGTGTGAATTATTGGTATCCTAGCTTATATTTATTTGTTTGTTCTACTTTGTGTCTCTGAGTTCCTATTTTTCATGGGGGTTTTACATGATAATTTCCTTAGTAGTCTACTTAATGTTCGTATTTTGAGATTTCGTTTTATGACTATGAAATATATAATTTAATACAGTTAAAACAAGCTACTTCAGTAATGAAAGGGGAATCCTACTTTACAAATATTAATTTTTGTTGGCCCTAAATTGGGGTCTATAAAGATATGACATTTAATTAGAACACATGACTATCGTTTAAGGAGGGAAACTATTTGACCTTACTTTTCAAATGTCTAGGATTAGTGCCTCCCCCAGCGTAAGTAATTAATTAAGTAGATAATTATGATGGAGAAAGACAATTATTATTCTTATTTGTTGTGTCGCTTTGTGAAACAGCATAAAAGAAAATTTAGGAAAAAGAATCAGACATCAAAGAGCAGTAAAACCCAAACATTCAAACCTACATAATATTTTTTCTTTACAAATGAAAATAAATTGTAAGATCATTTTATTTAGAAAAAAAGGTAAACCTCTGTTGCTGTGTGTAAAAAGTCATTGGAATTTAAAAATAATATAAGAACAAATGGGAATTGGAATAAACATGTCCTGACGTCAAGGTAGAAAAACAACAACCAATACAAATGTACATGTATTGATTAATAATTAACAGAATGAATTATAATGACATGCTATGATTCTTTTAATTGTGAACAAAATATATGTATTGTTATAAATGAAACAGAAGATGGTTAACCTTCAGTAGAACCCGATCGCATATGTCCGGTGTTTGTGGCAGTTCATGTTATCAGAGATAATGTGTTTCCTTTGCTTTGACTTTGTATTGCTGCTATGGATGTTCTCCTTCCCTTACAAATCTCTTCCGTCTTGTGTATTAATCCTTCGTCTCACAATTCTGATATTGTATATACAAATGTATTTCATTTCAATAGAATATATTGCAATTGAATCATTCTATTGAAAAACAAAGCTAGGATTTTTTGCAATGCAATTTCCTCAAACTCTTGATTATTTTTCAGTTTTAGAAATAGAAATCATGACAATTATTTATCTTTTTTTAAATTATCTCTCTCTAAGAAATATAATTCTATGCAATTTGGAAACTTAAAGAAGACAAATGCAGATTACATAAATTAGAAGATAATTTATATCAAATAGAACAGGATGAAAAAAGCAAGAAAAAAGAAAACACGACACACTCCTACATTATACAAAAGCAAACACCTACTCGGTCTGCTTTTCGCCCTGCATCAAATCATTAATACGTAGACTAATAGCAAAGCGAAGACGGAAAAGGATATGTATAACTTATATGCAAAATTCTAACCTTAAAGAAAAGAACAAACAGTGATATCTCAAACAGGTGAACGAAATCGTTGTATTCGAATAATATGAAAAAAAATACCACCGTCGAAACAGCAAAAAAAACCCCCAAAGTCCTCAAAGAGATACAATCGATACCACAAACATACATACAAGATACTCACTCACTCTACGGGCTTGTTAAAACAGCACCCATAAACTATTGGTCATAGAATAACCTGAAGCTGCTACAAATGATGTCTGAAATCACACCTGCATTTTGTTCCACTGTAATCAACACCATGTCTTACTACGATCGACGAAGGTTTATTATGAAAATAATTAGACATACTATACTTTTCTATACGGGAAAAGTACCCGCAGGTGTCGTAGTTAGTAGTAATTATTAAAACAGTAAAAAATCCTTAATAACAAGTTTTGTCTTTCGAATTAAACGGAACATGTGATCAGTGATGGTCTTTTAGAAAAAAGACTTCATTACGGCCATCGTATATGGGACACACGATACGAAATCTGCACTTCGGGTCTTACATTGTTTGTATTATCTTGTACTGTTCCTTCTGTCTAGCTTTTTGTTTTTATCCTGGTTATTTTGTATTTTTGTAACAACGAATACTTGACGAGTTTAATATATCGTGAAGTAAACGAAAATACATCAACAACGCTTAACACTAAAAGAAAATGTAAAATATATACCTCTCCTTAATGTCATAAGAAATTATTAACAACAAATATCACATGTAAAACTGGCGTGGCTATGAGCGTATAATAGTTGTATCTACATCTATCACTGAAGAATGGCGAGGTGTACTCGATATAACTTTCCGTGATAATGTGTATCTGTGAGTTTCGGTAAGTCTATGGTTTTGTTGAATAGACGGCTAAGATATAACACTATATTACTGCCAGTGACGTTAAACACATATAACATAATAACCCATTACAGTGAGATAGAAATGATTGGCTAGGTTTCTTCACATACATGACATTCATAATTAGAAAATTTGAAATTAGACACGCACAAAATTGTTTATCTCCTGTTTACACCCCAGAGATATGGTGACCATTTCACCTACAATTGACTGATTTTTATTAATTAATATAATTGAGTTGATTTGTTTCCTTATGCATAAATATCTTTATAATAAGGTACCATATGGATTCACAAATAAAAGGATGCAAATTTTAATTGCATCGATATCATAAGAATCTCATTAAGATTAACTAAAATCTAAGCGAATGCAACACATTTCAGAATAACGAAAATTAACAATTATTGCACATTAAATAGGTCAACCCAATTATCATATTTAACCAAAACTTTGATTGGCATTTCAATATCTTTGGGTTATGGGTATGGTTCTGGTGTTTAACGCCACTTTCAACAATATTTCAGATATATCGTAGTTATCAGTTTTATTGGTGGGGAAACTAAACTATCCAGAGAAAACCATCAACCTGCCGTACGTCACTGTCAAACTTGACCACATAATGTTGTATCGAGTACATCTCGCAATGAGCGCGATTCGAACGAATAAATTTAGTGGTGATAAGCACTGATTGCATAAATCCAAATACAATACGAACAAGACTACGACGGCCTCTTCAATATGTATCATATCAATACTAATAATATATATTGGTAACAAAGTTCTTAATTAACAGTATATACATATGATGAATATTATTGCAATGAGGAAAATGAAAAAAAAAAAAAAGACGCCAAGTAAATTAACAGGGAACAACATATTGTAATTTATGGATTGATGTTTCAGTTCCTCTAAATTTGTTTCCAATATTATTCTCTGGTCTGTCCGATATAATTACTCCCTCTTGATAATTAAGCATTGGTATTCCTCTATCCCTAACTAAATCATCTCTAGACATGATGTAAACAAGCTTATGGTGATCATTAACAATTAGAGGATCGAATATACACCGTACAAGGTTTTTCTATCTCGACTCGTCACAGTAATATATCCAGTTTGCTGTTTATGACATCTCATTTCCCGAATCCTTGTTTGGTTTTATAAAAGTGTTAAATTAAATATATACAAGGTTATACATAAACAATTACACAGCAGCCATTATGAATTTGTTAATCTTAACGAGGTTTTCAATGTATCAAATTTATCAGCTTAAAACTGATTTGGGAATATGTACCGATAACATGATTAACCAAAAGTCCAAACAGTTCCAATATCCAATAGGGACATTCTAGAATCAGAAGCAATATTGATACCGTTTACACATATATACATGACGGCTCACTTCTCTGGCTTGGTACATGCACTTCAATAAATGGCAAAAACCTGGCGAGATTAAACTAGCTTGATGGTCCCTCTTAGTAAAATGAAACGGTCATGCAAGTGTTTTCCTGGTATATAGCTGGGTGGAGACTGTTGTTATAAAAACGCTGTGTCCTAATTTTGAACCTTATATTAGTTTTATAAAAGAGAGTCGATGGCCTCAACTATTATACATATAGTATACAGTACACAAGTCCATCGGAACACATAATATGGAAATAATAGTCAATTTTGAAGAACGAAATTCCTATTAGAAAACGAATTTTAAGGAACATACGATTTGATTCAATCTTATTTTATTTTGTGAAAGTTAATTTTATCAAGAAAATCAAAAAGAAGCCAGCCCGTCCTTTTATTAGGTCCTTTCACCAAATCATTCGAAGTTTGGTGATTGTGTTGATCTCATCTATCACATTGAAGTTGAAATACATTTGATTTTGATTTTTGATTTTTTTGTGTTTAACGCCACTTTCAGCAATATTTCAGCTATATCATGGCGACCTGTTTTAGTGGTGGAGGAAGCCGGAGTACCCGGAGAGAACCACCGACCATGGGCAAGCAAGCAACTGGTAAACTTTATCACTTGCGGCTGCGAGTCGATTGTACCCTTTTTGTAATTTACAAAGCTGGGCGCGAACCCACGCCGTATTGGTGATAGGCTTGCATGAGCTGTTAGATCCAACGACCTAACTCATTGAGCCACCCGGGCCCCTGAAGTTGAAACAAAGAACACCACATATACAGATAGGTCTGCTTCATACATCGACCTACACATAAACAATGACAGCAAGATACGGTTGAAGATGAAACTTTACGACAAAAGATATGGTTTCAATTTTCCCATTGTGAACTTTCCATATATATGTAGCAACATTCAATCAGCACATGCATATGAAGTAGAGTAATTGATACGATATTCCAAAGTGTGCTGTTGATAAAGCAGTGATGCTATGAGCGAAGCTACTGAACCAAGGAATCCTAGTATTTAAGTTGAAATCATCACAATTTTTCCATTTACGGCCGCTGAATACCCCTTTGATATCTCCATTCAGACATTTCTCCCTTTTACAATTTCGCTTGAGATATTTTGACAGGTTATGTTTGAATTTTATCTCTTTTGTACCATTTATTGGTACTATTTCAGAAACGTACATTTTGCGACATTTGTGAAAAGCAATGGTTTACCTCCCAATGTCATATATATATAACGGGGTTGGCGCTACGTTGAAGCAAATTAGGGCTTCCTTTTCTTTTTCAATGTTTTAATGTGGTTTTCGAACTGTTAGCTAGTTTTAGTTCCTGAGAGATATCACCAAGTACCCAGTCGTCAGCACCTTAGTGTTAGCATTTGTGAGTATCACCAGCAAGACAAGACAGTAGTCAAAACATTGTTGTCAGTCCCCGATTGTATAATCAATCCAGTAATCAGGACATCGGTGTTATTTCCTGATAATATGACCAGCAGAGTAGTCAGATAATCGGTGTTAGTCCCCGTGTGTATCGCCAGTCAAGTAGTCAGGACATCGGCTGTGGTACCCGAGGAGGGTATCACCAGCCCAGTTAACCTTATAGATGGGTTTGTATGTAGAATTTGTCGTTTTGTTTTTTTCTGCTGTTCAGTGCTTGATATCTAAATTTGCTTTTTCAAATTTTGCGCTCGATCAACTTTGGAGATTTTAATACATGCATGTTTGTGGTCGTTCAACACTAGAGAATAAATCACATAAATGTTTGTGATCGAGCACCACGAGAGATTTAAACAAATAATGCTCATAATCGAGCACAACTGGAAATTTGAATATATAAATGTTTATGATCAAGCACCATTATAGAATTGAATATATAATTTTTTTGTGATCGAGCACTCAAGAGATTAAAATACATAAATGTTTGTGATTGAACATCACTGGATAGTTAAAAATATAAATAGTCATCCGCTGAAATATTGTCTTTATTAATACATTGAAAAATATAAAGAGCAGTTAAAGCTTTATATATGGGTGATATTAAGCTTAACGATATTTATTCATAAATAAAAGGAAATGTTACGAAAACTTGTTCCAGTAACTTTTTTTGTTTTCTTTTTTTGTTTTTTTTCTTTTCGAGATTCATAGAAAAAAAAGTTCTGTAATATTTCATACATACAAATGTTAGAACAAACGACAGACAAAAAAGAAAAAAAGTAAGAAAAAAGAAGAAGAAAAACTTAGACAAAACAATAGTAGAAGTATGACATAATTAATTTTAAAGTGTTTATTTTGTGTTATTACAAAATAAATAAATAAACCTGTAATAAAATTAAAGAAGTAAAAAAAGAAATACAAATATATGCTATATAATACTTAACAAGTTTACTAAATAATAAAGAAAATACTATATATGATAATGGTATACCTTACCTGAATTGAGTTTAACATTCCATGTGTATAGCTGTACATTTTCAGTGAGAACTGTGATTACACCATGTTACTGGAGGTTTAATCCCAGTGTCATCTGATAGAAAATCAATGCAAAGTATACATGCATATCTTATCTCTTGATTTGTTTTCTTCATCTTTTAATTGAATGTCTTTCAATAGGATATCATATTTTAAATATAACAAGGTCTTTTCTTGAATAAATCATTATTTATAATAGATTGGAATTGAATTGGATAATTATTATGGTTGTAAATATACTTGTTGTTCCGCAGATGGCGCTGGTTAATACATAGTTTGTTTGTAAAAGATGCATATATATTTTAGTTCTTGAATTTTTAGTTAAATTAAAACTTATGACAGTTTGATTGAATATTGGTGTTTAAAGTCACTTTCAACAATATTGCAGCAATCTCGTGACTTGATGATATATCGTGACTTTCAGTTGTAATAGTGGAGAATTACATCGCGATCGTCAGTTATACTGGTGGTGAGAATCAGTTGTACTGGTGGTGAGAATCAGTTGTACTGGTGGTGAGAATCAGTTGTACTGGTGGTGAGAATCAGTTGTACGGGTGGTGAGAATCAGTTGTACGGGTGGTGAGAATCAGTTGTACTGGTGGTGAGAATCAGTTGTACTGGTGGTGAGAATCAGTTGTACTGGTGGTGAGAATTATACTGGTTGTGAGAATCAGTTGTACTGGTGGTGAGAATCAATTATACTGGTTGTGAGAATCAGTTGTACTGGTGGTGAGAATCAGTTGTACTGGTGGTGAGAATCAGTTGTACTGGTGGTGAGAATCAGTTATACTGGTGGTGAGAATCAGTTGTACTGGTGGTGAGAATTATACTGGTTGTGAGAATCAGTTGTACTGGTTGTGAGAATCAGCTATACTGGTTCTGGTTGTGAGAATCAGTTGTACTGGTGGTGAGAATCAGTTGTCCTGGTGGTGAGAATCAGTTGTACTGGTGGTGAGAATCAGTTGTACTGGTGGTGAGAATCAGTTGTACTGGTGGTGAGAATCAGTTATACTGGTGGTGAGAATCAGTTATACTGGTGGTGAGAATCAGTTGTACTGGTGATGAGAATCAGTTGTACTGGTGATGAGAATCAGTTGTACTGGTGGTGAGAATCAGTTATACTGGTGGTGAGAATCAGTTGTACTGGTGGTGAGAATCAGTTGTACTGGTGGTGAGAGTTATACTGGTTGTGAGAATCAGTTGTACTGGTGGTGAGAATCAGTTATACTGGTGGTGAGAATCAGTTGTACTGGTGGTGAGAATCAGTTGTACTGGTGGTGAGAATCAGTTATACTGGTGGTGAGAATCAGCTGTACTGGTGGTGAGAATTATACTGGTTGTGAGAATCAGTTGTACTGGTTGTGAGAATCAGCTATGCTGGTTCTGGTTGTGAGAATCAGTTGTACTGTTGGTGAGAATCAGTTGTACTGGTGGTGAGAATCAGTTGTATTGGTGGTGAGAATCAGTTGTACTGGTGGTGAGAATCAGTTGTACTGGTGGTGAGAATCAGTTGCACTGGTGGTGAGAATCAGTTGTACTGGTGGTGAGAACCAGTTGTTCTGGTTGTGAGAATCAGTTGTACTGGTGGTGAGAATCAGTTGTACTGGTGGTGAGAATCAGTTGTACTGGTGGTGAGAATCAGTTGTACTGGTGGTGAGAATCAGTTGTACTGGTGGTGAGAATCAGTTGTACTGGTGGTGAGAAGAAAAGCTTGAAGATACCAAATCCGTAAACCAAAGAAGGACAGACAATATAATGACAAAAAGGAAAAGGATAAAAGAACAAAGAATGATCTACAAAATACTATGCAGAATAAAGTTTGAGCAACACGAATCTCACTAAAAAGAGGGGTGTACTCTGATGGTTACTCTACTAGTAACACGTGCTATGGAATATGTCTTAGTTGCCAGTTGTACTGATAGAGGAGGTTCCCGAAGACAGTCACTGACATACGGCTGTATCGAGCACGTCTTTCCCCATGCCCACATAATACAAGTTAGTGCTGATAGATTTTGTAGGTTGATGGTTATACATTTTTAAGCTTCTAATCCTTATTTTAACTAGACAATGGTAAATTGGAAATATTGTTTAGAAGATGATTTTGGTTGATGTTTTTTTTGCTTAACGTTACATGAGCAGTATTTCATTTATATTTATGATGAGAAAAAGTTCACAAACAATAAATAACTTAGGCTAAGATGTGGTACCGGGATTGGCCTTTGAACGAATGATTTAATCAAACAAAGTGGAATATTGTGGATATGATCGAAATAATTAGCAGTGACAATGTCCACTAACTGCCAAACATAATATACTGTAACTGTTATATATTGTCTTATGCATGCAAGAGGAGTGACACACTCTCATCACATGGCACTGTATCCATTTGGGATTTTCGATGCAAGTAAATTATAATAGTTTGTACCATGCTATGCAATATTTATTCATATGATCTCAACACAAAATAAGTTGTCCCTTTGGTATCTTCAAACTCTTCTTGTAGAATACCTTTTACAGGATATTTATACACGAATCTAACAACACTTCAGGTCAATTAGATTGATTATCTGTAAGAAGACGATTGATTGAAGAGAACAAATATGATGTAGATAAGGTAGTGGCACTGAGATTGACATATGTGTCTTAGAGTTGATTATCATAAGTAAATTATGAGACAATCAACAGAAGTGCATAATTTTGTCTTAAAACGGCCAACAAAAACAATCTATTTCTTATTCATTAAGAGCTCCTGCTAGATATATTTTTCCATACACGAAGGCAGCCATTTATGCTCCATCCAAAGAAGGGATTCCATCCCGCAGCAACGACGTGAGACCATATCTCTATGCCCGGGATGTCATCTTGTGGAGAAAGAACGACGTGAGACCATATCTCTATGCCCGGGATGTCATCTTGTGGAGAAAGAACGACGTGAGACCATATCTCTATGCCCGGGATGTCATCTTGTGGAGAAAGAACGACGTGAGACCATATCTCTATGCCCCGGATGTCATCTTGTGGAGAAAGGTATATGTACTACTCTTAAGACTTCAAATGAATCAAATTAAGTAAAGAGTAATATTTTAAAAATATAAGATCCATCTATTCTATTCAGCTCCTTTTTCGTCCAAATAAAAAGCCAGATTTGTTTAATATGAAATGCAGTCGCTTGAAAGAGAAAACAAAGAATTGTTAATCGTGGAATGACAACAATAGTCAACAGTTATATATAAAAAAAAATTCACAATCGATCAGATTTTGTAATGGTTCATTTTAGTATAATAATGATTTTGAATCATATTTATTTTTCTTCCGAACTCATTAATTAAACCAGGAATTCACGTTTTTTGCGAGCCCATTAATAAAACCAGGAATTTACGTAATGAAATCCCTTTGTAACATAACTAGTTTGCACATCGAATGCTCATTAAGCAAGACTGATTTTATAAAGAAGACAATCAAATATGTTTTTCTTTGATGCTAGGAACAATATCCTATAATTTAATGACAATCGTTAAGACGCACTTCAAATGTTTTTGTAAATCGTCTAGTATGACACATATCAAGCTACTCCAACCAATGATTAATATGTTTTCAAAGAATACAAAGTGTTGATTTAAACTACAAAGTCTTTGCAATTTCTCAGATACGTCACATGCTAATAAGTTTCTCATAGATATATCACAAATTAACGGTAAAAAAGGTGATTAACCTGTAAGTTTTAAAAAATTTTACTTTATACTTTATCCGTTTGAAATATAACAATGGAGCCATATAAGATGAATTGTATATTTAAATTGTTAAAGTCATTATCAAGATTGGTTTGGTTATGGTGTTTAACACCACTTTAAATAATATATCATGGCCATCAGTTTAATTGGTGGATGTAACCGGAGTACCCGAGAAAACCACCGACCTGCCGCAAGTCAATGACAAACTTTATTACATAATGCTGCATCGAGTTCACCTCGTATGAGTGAGATCCAAACTCACAACGTTAGTGGTGATAGGTACTGATTGCACAGGTAGTTGTAAATCATACGACCACGACCACGACGACTTTCATTATCAAAATTAAAAAAAAACAAAGACAAAAACAAAAACTTTCATTCTTAGTAATTGGACATATTTATTATATACCATATTAACAAAATACTGGCGATACGTGCTAATGTGGGTCACGGGTCACTGCGAGTAGCATGTGTAGTCACGTGAACAGATACGGTGTTGAACAAACTGTTGATACTCATAAAATATTTTTTGCATAAAAAAACACATTTTAACTTTAATATCTATCAATTTATAACATTTTCTCTGAAAGAAATTATGTCCGGTAGTAGTAATAAATCTCTGTTTAACAAACTACTTGTAAGTTAATTGTCCACATACAAATATGTTCAGACACATTTTACTATTTGTTTTGAAAGGTGTATCAAACATGTGTTATGTTCATCGCAAGACGAAGCAAATACAATAATCAGTTTTAACTTGTTGCAATCGTCAAAACATGCATCATCAATTACGTCGCATAACACAGATCTTCTTATCTTGTATGTCAAGTATTGTCAGAACATTAGACAAGATGTTCTTTTTGATACAAGTGTTGGTTACAAGTGGCTTCTTAACGTCTCAATATAAAATCAATAATTGCGCAATACCAGCCAAAGGACTTTCATACTCTTAGTGCACTCGCTGCGCTTTAATTAGGTGTGAATTGACTAATGCCTTCGCTACAAAAAGTTAGCCATTTAAGTGCTTTCTGAAAAATTAAACGTTTTTGATCTGTTTCAACACTTTTGGGTGAATGGACAATGTAGCTGAAAGGTTAATTCAAAGCATAACATCATTTGTATGTACAACGTAATGGTCAAACGACTCTTGCAGATATAAATAAGAAGAGTTTAAAGATACCAAAGAGGTAATCAGAATCCGTATTTAGATATAAATCAAATCGGATATGACAAAAACTTAACTGCAGCAAACATATTCTAGCTGCTTGGTCCAAATATACCTCTTTCCACCATAACAAACTTATTTTCTCAAGCATATTGCCAGAACCAATTACCAAGATTGTAGATCAGCCTGATCCAAATATATTACCTCCTGTTCAAATCGGTGGTTTACACATGATGATTGCTTGGCCATTGACTGATGAAGACAATCACATTGAAAATAAAATTGTAGTTGAATGGCGTAATATTTAGTGAAG
This sequence comes from Gigantidas platifrons, assembly GCA_002080005.1. NCBI lineage: Eukaryota > Metazoa > Mollusca > Bivalvia > Mytilida > Modiolidae > Gigantidas > Gigantidas platifrons. Next base: position 411,594 of record MJUT01028922.1, on the reverse strand, counting down.
ATGACCAGTCGGGTCTCGAATAATTAGTGTCATTTGTCATATTATACTGACAAGTGATACATCTACATGCTGTTTCTATTGTATGTGTGGAGAAGTACATTACCTGATGTTTTGTTGTTGAAAAATGTGATGAATTCTGAATATTTGAATATTTTAATGATGATAGTAATAACGAATGTGTTTTCGATCTATTTTTCCCTTCAAGTAAGCAAGAGTTCACCATGATGACGTTATCTTAATTGATAGTGTTAATTGGAATGTGTACATCAATATTGTGGGGACATTATATATTTTGATACCAAATATGTAATAAACAAACCAAAACAAAAGTAACATAACAAAACAATGACACACACAAAAACAAACAAAAAACAAAACAAGTTTTTATGTATTTGCCAGGGGACAAACACCGAGAATTTTATTTATATTTATTTTAACAGTTGAAGAGTTTAACATTTCATACTCTATGTAATTAAAATATGAATAGCATGATTGCAGCTGACATTATAAAAAGAAAGTTTAAGCAGTGATGGTTAACCATTCAATCAATATCAACAATACGAACAATGGAGAAGACAATTCTAAGTTGAAAAACTTGTGTCTAATCCGTTTGTTTTTTTGTTTTTTTTATGAACAATAAAATAAGTTTAAATTAATACGAACAATCACATTTCACCTCAAATGATAGAACATAACGAGGATCATGACATGTTACTCTGGACTTCCTGGTGCTGGTTTGTGACAGGTACACACATGTGGCGTAGTTAAACTGTTAATAGGATCCTAACTCTCCACCCTTGATAATTGTGTCTGCAACAGAAATACAGATATAAACAAACTATAGAAAACATGTTCAGGTTGCATCCACTAAAAGAGACCATATACATGTACTATAATCAAAACGAAAAACAACATATACATGGACAGTACAATAACAGGGTCAATTAACTGACGACTAGCCTAAGAGGTAGAATCTGTTGGTTAAAGACCAGTAGCCGTAGGTAAAAAATATCATAACTGATATTTCTAACAGAGATTTAATGAATGAATGAAATAAGTATATCCGTTTATAATATAAATATCTATAATTTTGAATTTGTTTACATCAGACGCTTGGTGCCAATGACTCGATATGATTCACAATAGAATTGCACGTATGAAATATAACACGAAAAACCTAATGGCGTACATATCTAATTTTGATCTTTGATATTTTATTGCATGATCTATTCCCCACAAATGGAATACAATGGGATACAATGTATATTTAAGTAGAACATGTATTTCAAGTACAGTTTCCGCATTAATGACTCATCATCATTGGGTTTATAGCTAGATTAGCACGATGGGTGTCACTCGTGGAGCAAACACTGTTTACCCTTCCGGAGCATTCGAGTTCCCCTCGGTTTTTAGTGGGGCTCGTGTTACTCCATCTTTAGCTTTATGTTTTGTAGATCGTTGTTTATCCTTTTTTCTTTTGGTCATAGTGTTGTCTGTCCTTCTTCCATTTACGAATTCTGGTTACCTCTTTGGTATCGTCAAACTCTTCCTGTACCCAAGTCAAACAGACCCTTGATTATACTTCTAAATATCCAAATATTATAGTTTTCCGGTTTCAATTAAACTAATGGATGCTAGATAAATGTTTACTTCAATATATCCATGGAAACGATTTTCAGAGTCGACATAACTAGGTTCATCTATATATAGTAATGATGTAGTCATAGTATGCCCTTCCTGTGTCTACAGAAATACAGCAATACCGTTAAAACATTTTCGGGTACTATCCAATTTTTACATTGTTAACCCTATATAGCTTTAACTGGATGTGGGCTCAATGTATAGAATTACTTTCATCCATTACAAGCCTTTGACGAGGGATATTCAATTAAATAAATGCACCTACAGGGTTTATAATGAAAAGAACTTTTAAACAGTGATGGTTAGCAACTTTACCAATATTAAACACCGCAAATCATTGAATATATAAAGAGATATTGACATATTATGGCGTTGGTAATTCATACCCCGACAGGCACAACAATGTGACGGGGTTGAATCGGTCAAACCTCCCACTCCTGATAATTGTATCTGCAATGGTAATACAGATATAAGTAAACGATTGAAAACATGCGCAGATTCGCATCTACTCAAAGAGACCATATACATGTACTATAATAAAAATGAATGACATTACAAACAAACATGGATAGTACAATAATATGTTCAATTAACTGACTACTAGCTTAAGAGGTAGAATCTATTAGATCCCCAACGTTAAAACAGAAATAAGAAGCAAAAAATTAAACCTCCTACACACATTCGCTTCCACTCAGAAAGATCACATATTAACATAAAAATGAATGGCAACATAACAATAGACAGTACAATAGCAGGGTCAATGAACTGACTACTATGTAAGGCGATAGGATCTGCTGGTTAAAAGACCATAATTATTCTGAGTTAAGAAAATCAGCACTGATACTTCTAACTGATTTGATGAATGAAAGTAAGAAGGATAGCCGTTTTTGATATAAATAAAATGTATGACGTATATAAGTCCTTTGATCTTTGTAGTATACATCTTTTTTTTCTAATGAACTCTTTTTTGTGAAGGGACATTTCAAGAAGATAGTGAATAGAGTCTCCAACCACCCATCCACATTCACAACCTGGATCACAAAAAAATGGATACGATGCCTATCTGCATTTAATATACTACGCCTATTTATACTGAAAGTGGCGTAAAATACCATACCATCCCGCCAAAGCAATTAAACATTTGTTTAAGATACTACATCTATGTATGTCTTAGTCCGTTCCACAATATAGCTGGAATGTTTTTGAAAGCACAACACCCTGTCTTAGTCTGGTATGCTATATATGTAATGGTATGCTGCCAGGATGATAGTTAGACGGAGATGTGGTAACCTGCTCATATTTTATTGCTTTTTGTAGGTAAAGTTTTAATGGTTGGATGTAGATTGTGCCATAGATTAACAGAGGAATGGGAAGAATGATTTGAGTATAATTGTAATCTAATGTAGGGATTTATATATTCTGGCCCCGGCGCCACAAAACTTGAGAATTTACTTAAAGTCTGAGAATATTCTCAAATAGGGAAATACTCAAATTTGATTGGCTGAGAACACAGATTTGAGCAAATAATGTTTGCTCAGCAAAGAAAAAGTTTTGTGGCATCGGGGCCTGTACTTTAACATAGATTACATTCGGATTAACTACGGAATCATCGCGAACGACGATTTTGCAGATAAGACAGTGAGCTTTGATTAAAAATATTATAGAATATTTTTCATTACCTTCTATGTCTGATAGAATACAAAGGTTCCTACACAACATCAAAGTATAAAGATTCTATGCTAGCATTTTCTTTTCTTAACTGATCATATTAATTAGTCAAATTACTATAAACCTTGAAGGTGTATTGTATATGACATATTGTATATATCCGTTTTGCATAATGATTTTTTGGACTGAAATATCAAATATATGTCAGAAAACTGTGGGCATATTACATATACACAGTATAAGATCATGTTACTTGTGGCTTTGTATTTGTTAATCCAATCAAAAATTATCTAACATTACATACTCGTACACTTTCCAATCAAAAGGAGTATAACATAACAGACACAAAAAGTACACATCCCAACCAATCGATTCAGCGTAAACTTTTTGAACTGGTTTTGAACGCATTGTTTTATTGACAGAAGCGATCAGAAATAATGTCTGTTCTAATAAAACAATGAAACAATATCTATCTTCATCATCATAAGTCTTCTACAGTTAAATGTTATGTCCACGACTTGGTAACACTATTGAAGTGATGTAATATTTGTATATTGAAAGCTAGGAAAACATGGCTTTGTTTTATCTGAGGAAATTTGTTTTGTTGAAGCACATTACAAATACAACAAAGACATTGAAATTCAATTTAAGATTTGCTTAATTAAGTTTTACTTTCAATCAGCCTCAAATAAGGCGTAAACAACAAAATAAACAAGTGTTCAATGTTTGGCTACATTTTGTCATATTATTTAATAAAACATTAGTTTCAATCAATATATGTTTTGTTCAACAATCAAACAATATGTTGACAATTGAACACTGAAGTGAAACCTGCTGCCATGATCAAGTCCTAGCTACTGCGTCAATCAAAGCAGCACATTTCTATAAATTCCGCCATCTTGTTTTACTGTTGTACTATGACGATAAGATGATTCACATTCACTCAATTTTTGTCTAACATTCAGTCCAATTCTTTCTCCAAACTTTATTGAAAAATTATCTGGAAAATAAATTAAAGCATAATTAAAAGTGTTTAAATTCGACATACATGACTACATGATTTCTTTGTCAGTTGACACATGGGTGACATGTAGATTCTCGTTCAGTTGCCCGTGGGTTACGATATTTCTCTACTCAAGAGAGTTAAAGACCAAACACACTATCTAAGAATATCGTATATTCTTAGCTCAAATTTTGCACAGACAAAGAAAATGGGCTCTTCGGTGAAATTAGGTGAAAAAAAATATAGGTAACGGACTTCGTTTCGTTGCTGTAGTATCACGAAATATGCGAATTTCTCAAAATTAAGAAAACCGACTGGTCCTGGTAAAAAGCAGTATAACTTTTTGGTCATACGCGATATCTTCGAATTTTTTTTTTTATTTTTCGGGGTGAATATTTCTTTGTGTGTCAGAGCTGAAAACATATTTAATAATACGTTCGGTCGTGTATATTTTTTTCCGATTTTCACTTTCCCGCGGGAAAAAAGTCTTGACATTTTCCGAATTTATCTGAAATTAAAAAAAATCTATCGTTGATTATTTTTTCATATTCCATATAAAGTAAAAACAAACAGATGTCATTCGAATGAAATGGAAAAAAATATATGTCACGGACATCATCACAGAGTAAAACTCCCTGTTTGAAATATGTTTTTGCTTGTTTTGATAAACAGAGTTGTCTTTTTTCCGACGTCGGAGAATATATAAAGACGTCACAGAGATTTAGCATCACAATACAATGCGCTAGCTGATGCGTAAAAACAATAGTGGGTTTGCTCTTTAAATTAATTTTAATTCTAACATGACCTCACTCTTTCCCTTTGTTAAAAAAACATAATTATTTCTTCGTATTATCTTATTAGCACATGCGCCGATGAATGTGATTGACGTTTCCATTGCCAGCATAAATTGTGACCCGAATAACGCCGATAAAGGGCGCAGTATTATTCGAGTTACATAAATTGTGTGCGACATTTCCCGCAAGCGTATGTATAAATTACCGTCTTCCAATCAAAGTATACTACCCTATTTGTACTCTTAGACATATCAGAATCGAAATCAATCATGGAAACCAGAATGTGTTTTGAGTTTTAACATGGATTGGCGAATATTAGTAAATTTTATCCCTCGCTTCTGGTTCGGGATAAAATACTAATATCCACCAATCCATGTTAAAACTCCCAACACATTCTGGCTTCCATGATTTATTTCTTAATTAAACTCTCGAGAGTGGAGAAATAGCGTAACCCACATGGGCAACTGAAGGAGAATTTATTTCTTCCATTATTTAACACGAACTTTATTTCAAAATTTGAAATTAATGCGCTTAATAGTAATGCGGGGAAAGGCACGAGACATTTTAATCCTCTAGAGGATTACATATGTTTCCACCATTGGTTCAGTGGGGTTAAAACGCGTAATAATGGGAGAAAATTATTTCCCTGTCAGTTGATACACGGGTAATGTGTGGAGAATGATCGGAACCGGATCAGCTGTGTGTTACCAACGATATATGTAAATAGAATGAATTCCATGCCAAAATTTGTGCATTAATTACCACCTATGCAAACCAATTATGTACAAAGTGTAAAGAACAATGGCTAAAGTTTAAGTTAAGAAAAGCTGAACCAAGGGTTCCTCTTGGTTAAGTTGAAGTAATCTCTTCGAAAGTTTTATGGTCGCCACCATGACTTGGTTGACCGTTATGGAATATCTGTGTCACAAATGACCACGGATATGTTCCACTTTTCGTAAACACTTCCCGGTCCTTTCCTCATTTATGACCTATCACCGGGTTTGTAACTAGATTAAGACGACGGGTGCCACCAGTGGAGCAGGAACTGCTTACCCTTCCGGAGCACCGAAGTTCACCCCCGGATTTTAATGTGGTTCGTGTCACTCGATCTTTATTTTTTGTGTATGTTTTGTAGATCGTTGTTTGTCCTTTAGTACTTTTCCTTTTGGTCATTGTGTTGTCTGTTTCTGATTCTGATTACCCCTTTGGTATCTTCAAACTCTTCTGAAACAACGAAGGACCAACGGTAGCAACAACTTACCAGATTACCTTGTAATTACCTGATTCTGTAATTAGAGCATGTAATGTACACAAAAAGGTATACACATTTATCTTAACTTTGAACTACAGAAACATTATACCTTCAGAACATTAAGCCCTATCAACATGTACAAGCTAGTGCTGTTTAAGCCATGATCCACATTTACACACGTAAATCTTTACTCAGACCACATGAAGGTTAAAATATTTTTTAATGTTGAAGGAATAAAAAAATATTTGTATTTCGCTAAAAAAAAGTTAAATTCCATGTGTATCCATGGATAAAATACTTGCAAATATTATGAACTAGATTCCCCCTGATCACCTCGAGGTGTACTCAACACTACTTAATGTGATAACTGATATATTGTTGAAAGTGGGGTAATAAACCAATAATAATAATTGGACACGAGGGAAATTGTTGGTGAATACGTAATAGTTATACACTGAGGTATAGGTGTTTCTAATCCAGAAACACCGTATACCGAAGTGTATAACTAACTTACTCCCTATGTTATTCTAAATACACGAAATATTCATTACAAAATGTCATAAAAAACAAAAACAATAAACACAGACACATTAAATTTCATAAATCGATACATTTTTGTGGTTTCCCCATTGGGTACCTCTTCTATAAAGATAGATTGAACGACTGAGTTGTATTAAGGATTAAACAGATTGATTGGTTAATAATGAGAAATGTTATTCGATATAAATTTGATCTTCAGGAATGATAGACGTGTTATATTAAACTGAACTTTTTGTAGA
>MJUT01028922.1:382610-398003 GCA_002080005.1 Gigantidas platifrons | reverse complement strand
TTAAAGGAAAACTCCATGGTCTTAACAAGTTAGCGTGAATATTTAAATGACATTAACTAAAAGACATTTGTGTTAATGAATGTTAAAAATAATATACCGTAAGGTAGAATTTGGTGATTGAAGTTGCCTGTTGCACCAAACAATGGGGGTCGCCATTTTTCAACACTCTACAATGTGAGAAGACAAGGGACATAATCCATTCTCGGATTATACCTAAAATTAAAGCTCTTCCGAAAGAGCTGTGACGTATTAGTGCCGGTATCGTATATTATATCAGCATTGATCAGTTGCAATTTTATCATTAAAAATTATGTAAATCGTAAAATAACGTCGTATATTTATCTTTTGATATTTACAAAATCATTTTGACTTCATGTTAAGCATTTTATTGCACTAACGAAATTGAAAGGGAATATGTGAGAAGAATTTTTTTGTGTAATTACCCTTGTCAACACATCGACCAGTGATCTCGAAAAACACGGGAAAGTACGACAGCATTGGGGACAAAAAAAAAAGCATGTGTACGCATAAAATGAGTTAAAACTGACAGTTATTTAAACTATATGGCCAATCACGTCAAACATGAACTTCTCTAAGATGAAATTATACGTAGACCCTCCCCCTCCCGATACAAATAAACTCATTGTTTTATGAAAATGTAACATTGGATGGGAATATTAAGAAAAAAATTAGAACGATATACGATTATAAACATTGTATTGCAGTTGATCTTATATTAAAACATAACCAAACGGGCACGATGTTGGGAAGAGTCAGATACATGTTATTTATTCAACTAACATGATACGGTCCCGTGACGTCACATGAATAGGTGTCATGGCCGCTTACACTACGACAGGAAATTCCAAATATTCACATTTTTAATTGGGTATATTAACGTTAATAAAGGTGCTTTTTTAAAAATAATAAGTTATTTATGAATAAAAAGTGATAATGAATTGAATTAAAACAACTTTTCAGCTGACTGGAGTGTTGCTTTAAGTGTCATAGTCCATTTAGATAACTGTGTGTTCGTTAGGGTGGTTATCTAAAAACATTTGGATTTACAAAAGAATGAATTATCACTTGATAGGTACTAAAAGTCGAAATAAATGTTGAGCTAAGGGGCAGATACTCCTTGATTTCCAAACAAAAAGAACAAACACACAAAATCCAACATGATGAAGTAGTATATTTTTCTAACGATATGCACTTCTAACAATTGTCTTGTTGAAGAACTTCCACAATACATCGGCATTACTGAAAACATTAAATTTTGTTTTATACTTTATAATATTATATCTATAGGAGACAACGGTATTGTATTTTAGGATTTAAGGTGTATAAAGCGTATATTTTACTGTTGCAAACTGTGTTTTCGTCGGCGCGTCAGCGGTAACAGAAAACGTTTATTTGCGACAATAAAATATATTATCCCCGAAAATCCTTAAATACATTACGGTTATCTCAATTTTAAAGCAACTTAAAAAAATATCGTATATTTACGTAAGTCTGGTATGCGGCTGTGTCTTGTCGATGCAATTTGTTCCCACCGTAAACCGTCGTTCAATAATATTTGCGTTTCGAACATAATTGCATTAGAATATGTGATGATCTAGTACCAAGTGTTCATATAGGAAAAGAATGGAATACTTTTATAAACATGCAAATAAATTCATGTACACTCGTTACTCACGTCTTCATTCTTTCCATGTATGATAAATTTGTTGATGGAAGATCATCCAAATATGATTTCCTATTTCATTTGTTATAATTGTATTTTAAAAGGTGTTTCAACTTGCGCTTCCAAATAGAAATATTTCAAATAGTCTTGAAATTTTATTCTTTTTCAAACTTCAAATGAAAAAGATTGATAGCATCCTACTAAATTATGTACTAGTAAATATACTATATTTCAATAACATATACAAAAAACTCGTTCATTATATTAATTATATATTTCATGTGCTAATAAAATCCTTGATTTTCTGTTTGTGTTAAGTATCTTTACATTTTTATTGTTTTGTTAAGTTCTTGTAGTTTCTTATGCCTAAATAGCATGCCACAATCACATCTTCTTTGAAGTCCGTAACAATACTTATGTAAGTCCATATTGAAAAGTAAGTAACATATCTATTAGAAAACAGTAGCGTTTCTATTGAAAAGAAGTAGCATTACACAAAACGACTATATTGAAAAGTAGTAGCGTCGAAATTTTCACACATATTCTATAACAGTCTATTATTGATTAATTATGCATTACTGATGTAAAATTCTACATGTAAGATTTAGTTTTACATTCAAATTAACATATAAAATAGTAAAATACTCACTTTGTAGGCTTTAATGTATAATCGTGCTATATTTTCCTACCGACCATTCGAGATTTCCAATATACAGGAAAGTTTACGGTATGTTGATGATGAAATTAAACCAAACAACCGCCGATAGAGATAGTATTAAACCCGGAACGAATATATACCAACTTCAAGTCTGATTAGATATAATATTTTGGATAAAGGTTGACTTCAATTGAAAATTTATATAGAGAAACCGGTTGGGAAAAATTAGCAGTTAGAAGACAAAACCATAAAATTGTTCAGATGTATAAAATAATTAATAATTACATAAAAAAATTAATAATTAATAATTAATAATTACATAAAAAAAAATGAAAAATCCCAAATCCCCAGGTTATGATGGTTATACAGTTGAATTTTACAAATTTTTCTGGAACGATATTAAAGAATTTTTAATAAGGTCAAGTAACTAAACCCTGCCTTTGTGAAACTGAAAATTCACCATTTTTATAGCTGTAGTTAAGAGATGTATTCCCAAGGAAGGGAAATGTAAATACTACTTAAAAAACTGGAGACCAATTACACTTCTAAATGTAGATGTCAAAATAGCATCATCTACTATAGCAAATAGAATAAAACATGTCCTTCAAGACCTTATTAGTGATTCTCAAAAAGGTTTCTTAAAGGGGAGATATATTGGAGAATGTACTCGTTTAATTTCGGACTTAATTGATAGAATGGAAGAGGATGAAATACCTGGGCTGTTGGTATTATTAGATTTTGAAAAGGCATTTGATACAATCGAATGGGAATTTATTCAAAGAGCTTTAACATTTTTTGGTTTTGGCGATTCATTATGTACTTGGATAAAAACATTCTACTCAAATATTTCGAGTTGTATAATAAATAATGGGCACTGTTCAGAATTTTTTAATCGCCAAGGGGATGCGTTGTCACCCTACATCTTTATTCTAGTACTTGAGCTTCTGAGTGCTGCAATAAAGAATAATCCAAATATTTCTGGAGTCAAGGTAAACAATACAGAATATCTACTAAGTCAATATGCTGATGATTCAAGTTTAACACTTGATGATGATGAGACTTCTTTAGATGAAGTTTTTAAAATTTTACAAAAATTCTCTGAATGTGCTGGTTTGAGATTTAATCTTGACAAGACACATCTTATTTGGATTGGTTCGAAAAAGGGTTGTGGGGAAGAATTGCTACCAGACAAAAAAATTATATGGATACATAATGGGAAATTTAAACTTTTGGGTATTCAATTCGATTTATTTGCTATAGACAAAACCTTACAAAATTTAAGTAATGCTGTCATGAAAATTAAGCAGATTCTGAAAGATTGGACTTATAGAAATTTGTCACTCCTTGGTAAAATTACCGTTATTAAATCTTTGGCATTACCTATCCTAGTTCATCCGCTGTCTGTTCTTCAACATCCTTCTTCAGAATCTCTAAAGGAAATTGAGAATATTTTTTTCAATTTTCTGTGGAGCGGAAAAAGGGATAGAATAAAGCGGGATGTTTTAATTAGCGACTTTAGTGAGGGTGGACTGAAAATGGTGCATATTGAATCTTTTAGTAAATCAATAAAAATGCCTTGGTTACATAAGTTATTAGACCCTTTGAACCATTCCAAATGGAAAACTCTTTGTTTAGATACTTTACAAAAATATGGTGGGGATAAAAAAAATTTGGGAGGGAAAGATATTCTCTCTTATGTTGCGAAAAAACTTAATCCTTTTTGGAGGGATGTGCTTATAAATTATGCTAGTTTGCTTGATTCAGAACCTCAAACTAGTGAGGATATTCTGAGCCAATCTATATGGTTTAATTCAAAAATACAAGTTTATAACAGATATGTGTTTCTACAAAGATGGTGTAATAATGGTGTATTCTATATAAATGATCTATTAAATAGTAATGATGCTATAATGTCTTTTACAGAATTTAAAAATACTTATAATGTTAACTCTACATTTACAGAATTTTATGGGATTATTAGTGCCATTCCAAGTGAATGGAAAGAAAGTATAAAAAATACAAAAAAACTTGAAATTATAAAAAATAGATATTTTACAGTTGTGAAAAATATTTCAAAATCCTCAAAACTATTTTATAATTTTTATATTAGCAACATAAAAATATTGTTAGTAAAAGCACAACAGAAATGGTCTATTCACCTGGATATGCCCATAGATGAATGGGAACCATATTATCTTTTGCCTTTTCAAACATCGAAAAATATGTCAGTATAAATTATTACACAGAATTCTCCCTTTAAATTCCTTTTTATTTAAATGTAAATTATCGGAAACAGAACTATGTACTTTCTGTGAGGAAACCAAAGAAACATATCTTCATTTTTATTACAAATGTAGTTTTTCTCGAAATTTTTGGATGTCTGTTAACCATGTACTACAAAATAAAGTTGGGTTTGCATTACCTACAAATGAAAAGGATATTATCTTATCTAGTCATCACTCAATCATAAATTATTGCTTATTATGTCTTAAATATTATATTTATTTATGTAAGATTAAAAAGCTGTTACCCACAATGAAAGGTGGTTTGAACTTTTTGGTTCATGAAATAAAATTTCAAAAAAGTCTCTCTACAGAACACATTAAGTTATTTGTCGAGCGAGTTGGCACAGCCTTGAAATAAAAAAAATTTGTATACAAAAGTATGACTTTATGTATGATTTTTATTATATTTATATGTTGTGATGCTTTTTTCTATTGGGTTTTACAAATCTGTATATGATGGTGATTTTCTCTAAATAAAAACATTAAATGATAAAAAAAAATAATTACACCCGTTTATATTTGAGAAATCTTCTGCCCGATAGATCACATGAAATACATACATATTATACGAGAAACCCTGACAGATTATACACAATACTAACTCGAACTAGTCTCTACTCAAGCTATTTTTTCCTTTCAGCAGTTCAACTGTGGAATACACTTCCAGATACAATTAAAAATAAACCGTCAGTTGAATCTCTGAAGTCATATTTTGCGTCAAGAAAAATAAAAAAGCCGATTTATTATAACTTAGGTACAAGATTGGGACAAATTCTCCATGCAAGACTTCGAATGTCTGCCAGCTCCTTAAATGAGCACCTGTTTTTAAAAAATATAATTACAAATCCATACTGTTCTTGTGGCATAACAGAATCATCAACACATTATTTGCTAAAATGTACTAAATATACAGAACTTAGACGACAATATATATTTTCATTAAATTTCTCTTTTCCTAAAACAATTGATATTTTGCTTTTTGGGTCTGATAATTTATCAGTTGATGAAAATACTATAATACTTAGTAATGTTCAAAATTTTTAATTAATAGCAAACGCTTTGTGCAAAACCGGTAATGTGTGTCCTATTAATGTGCTTGGTGTTGTACTGGTAATCAGTCTGTATGTAACAAATATATACAGTTATATGTATATTTCTTTAACAGTATGTGCTTGACTTGTATATGTACAATTCCTTCGTCTATTTATTCTTATTCTCATATCTTATTTAAATTCTATATTTATTAAATTGATATGGTATACACTTTTATTATATATATTTATGATAGAACCTCTGAGCTATATTGTGTGTCTTTATTTATGGAAACGGATTTACATAAGCATGTTGCTTGTTTCCGAATCCATTTGTTGATTGTTATGTTAAAATATTGTAATTTGTATACAGTTTAATTGAATTGCTTATTTCAACAATAAAATAATGTTTACACTAACTACACCAAAACAAAATAAAACCTAATACATGACCACACACTTAGGTAAACTGGACATCATATAGGAACCCTGGGGTATAGAAATCAGATTTAATTTTCATCGTTGGCAACGGGCGTAAACGAAGGTAATGTTCTTTGTATGTAAAAGACACTGCGGCAGTTCCTCATAAACAAGTTTGTTCGAATGGTTTCTCCTATTAAAGCAATTTTTTTCTACCCTATCAAAAAAGCTCCCCTGTTTCTTGTAGTAATTAAAACCATCATCCACATGCTCACCCCATAGCCATCATACATAACACATAAATGAATCACATCATAATTATAATTCGAGTAACTTCGATTCGTGGTGACAAATTAATGTTTGATTGGTCGTATTAGTCTTAAGTGGTAAATGTATACAAGATCCTCTCATCTTCTGCACTCAAATTTCCACTTAAACCTTTAAGACACAGTGATAATTATGTATTATTTGAAACATACTTAAACAGTTAAAGTAAGTACCGAAATGCTAACGATATATCCGGTTGTAACATATTTATTACATTTCTTCATGTCTGACATGGCGATCATCTTTATTTTGGGAGTTTTTACTATGGTTCTCAATTCAAATCTTGGTTCCGCAGGTTTGTAGTAAAAACATTGATGTCAAATGTAGTGTGCACGATATGTACAACACAGGTCACATACTATATATATTTTACTAAATAAGATTTGTATGTATATTTCGTTATCAATAATAATATTTTAGCATTTCTAATCAAATACAACTATTGGTGTCTTCATTTATAATTTTTTTTTGTACATAATAATCAAGAGTGAATCAGACAATTCGAGAATCTAGATGGTTTTATATTGAAATGAATGGTGGACTGCTATGTTGTTAATATACTGTATATATTTGACGTTCTTGTTTATATTTGTTGACTATATACCATGGTATTAGACATCGTATTTTATGACACGCATAAATGTGTAATTCCTTTTACGAACTTCGGAACACAATTTTCTTTCATATGCATGGACCTTTATTGTGCTTACGATTTTAACTAAATGGAATAATACATTCACAACACTGTTTTGAATTAATTTATTTCAACCAGGTAATTTATGAATTTATTTATATGTCATAAGTGAAAACTTAACCCGATAACACAAATGCGATATCATCTAGGAATTGTGGTTGTCGTTCCTACTTTTCACAAGATGCTTATCTGGGTCCCTAATCAAATATTCTGAAGTGATCATCCGGTTCAATATGGAAGCATGTCATCACTACTGTGAATCGTGTTCGCTTTGTTGATATTGTTGTCATTGTTGACAATCTCTGTTTAAATTTCCTTTTCATTAATGCATCTGATTTGATAATTCGGATCTTTCTCGTTATTGACGTAAGAGCTGACAGTAATTTACGTAATTGCGAAATTTATTTTGCAAAATAATTGGAAATGTAACTACTGATGAAAGGTTTTTTTTCCAAGTTAAACTGAAGAATCAGGAAGGTCCAAGCTCTACAATGACTACTTGTTTGGTTGATTAGTGAGAAGTTATTTAGCTCTCCTAGTTACGATGAGAACACATTTACAAACAATTATTCATATAGGTTAAAGGTTCCGATGGCAAAGCCTATAGGTGGCTGTTTTGATTGTCATTAAGAAAATGGAAGGTTGTGGATGGGGTTGGAAAATGCTTGCTTTTGATCAACAAATGATAGCAAATAAACGTTAAAGAAACCGTAGGCAAACTGTTTCTAAGTAGGAGCTGATGTAAGTTAACTTTATCATGAACTAAGTATAATATTCTATAAATGCGAGGCCCTCAATTATCTCCCATTCTTAGGGGGAGCGAGTTGTGTATTTATTTTGTGCCACACGACCATTCGGAGTGGTTATGCTCCACATCGTCGAATTTAAATTATATTTCTAAACCCTAAGAATCCAGTGGAGATCTTTAATAGTATCATAGGTTAGGGTATTGGTAAAAAAAAAAAAAAAAAAAAAAAAAAAAAAAAAAAAAAAAAAAAAAAAACCAACAAAAAACCACTGGCACTCTAAATCATAAAAAGTAAGAACATATTCATATTTTTTACTGTAGAAGAAACTTTTTGGTTGTCAGTGTATACGACGAAAAAGTATTTAGAAAACAGAATACGCAAGACGGTGTGTAGTGAATTAAATTGTGTGATATATATTGATATGAATAAAATTCGACCTGTTGGATTGTCTCAACATAATTTCTATGCATGGCAAATTAAATTATATGTTTTTTTTGTGTTTTTTTTTATAAAGATACACGGTTTGACATTCTTGTAATAATTATTGGAACCTTCGTCATAGTTAACGCGAATCTTGCATTCTATGAAACCATTTTATGTGGGTAGCGTCATGCAAACCCTTAAGGCTAAGAACACGAAAACATTTGACGAAATCGACAACCTCAATCAACCCACTCAAGATACTAAAAAATAATACAAGCCGGTATGAAGTTTGTTTACCTATCTATTTTTCAGCTATAGGCTGAAACAAATTTAAACTCGATAAATCCGTTGTCAGAAATATTAATGATTCTCTATAAATATATAAATATGTCAGTCTTTACAATTTTAATTATACTGATGACCACAAAGACATCAGAGACAAACAAAACAATAACGACTTCCTCGTCTTGACATTTACTTCAAACGTGCCACCGAATTTTAATCTATGATAAAGAGGAAATTTTGATTTGACAGATAATGCTCATATTTTTGTTCTCGGCTAGATAGTAATAGACTGCGCTTTGTTCTTTTCAAACAAAATAAAAAATGGGTTATAATTGCCATTGTTTTCATTTCGGGGTTTCATAAAGAACGTTTAAAAAAACTATATTTTAAATGATGTTTGGATGTATAGATTAATTATTATTATAGATGAACATAAATAACATACAAGAGCATCGACAAAAAGGTTAGTCACTGGATTTATGACCTTTCTATAAAAGCTTATACATTAGTCAAAAAATTAGATATCAGTCATATTTGTAGCTGGAAATTTCCTAACAAGTTATTACAGTTATCTGTTAGATTGATAATTAGTGCAAGAAGAGTTTGAAGAATCTCTAAATCGAGGAAGAACAAACAACACAATGACCAAAAGAAAAAGGACAAAAGGACAAACAAATAACGATCTACAAAACATACATATACAACTAAAGATCGAGCAACACAAGCCTCACTAAAAAAACCGGGGGTGAACTCATGTGCTCCGGAAGGGTAAGCAGTTCCTGCTCCACTAGTGTAACGTTTTACTAAAAAGCAATCTTGTGTCTATGTGCACATTAGTTACATGTCAATATCCGTAACTACCTAATATATGACATTTGACCTACCTCTTGATTGATAGAGTAAACTAATGTACTAGTATTAATCATTATCATATGTTTTTTTTCCAGAAATTTGTGGCGGAATTATAAATAATTCAAAAGGAGTCATATCCCCACCTATGTTGAATGGAACTTACAAATCAAATTTGTTCTGCCGTTGGGAAATATCCAATAACCAAAATAAAAGTATGGTACTCAAAGCAACGAACTTCGCGGTTGAAGACTCTGAAGGCTGTAGGTAAGTTAGATATAATGGACAATTTCCTACATACGTTTGCTGACACTATATTTTGATCATACGACTAACTAGTGATGACTTCAAATTAACGATATGGAACTCTTGAATTAGTTACTTCCTTGTTAACAGCAACCCTTATTAACATATTATGTGAACCCCTTTTGTATGGAGTAAGTAATCTCATCATTTGTGTACTTGCGCACAAAAAATGTTTAGAAGCTTTGTCATGTGGAACGATAACATATTTGTCATTAAGTCTGGCATTAGCAAGGTCCTCTGCAATTTCCTGATACATATTTGAAATATAAAATGTAGAAAAAAAAATACCATACTGTCAGAATAATCCCAAAATAAAATATCATACTGTCAGAATAATCCCAAAATAAAATATCATACTGTCAGAATAATCCCAAAATAAAATATCAAAATCGTAGAAAGATGCAAAATGGATACCTCTAGCAAACAAATACATGATAACTTACTTTCCTGGCTTGGTACAGCACATCAATAAATAATGGAGGCGTTAGACTAGATTTATGGACCCAAACCTCCCCTCTTAGTGAAATAATTCAACTTTTTATCCATGATATAGCTGAAATATTGTTGAAAGTGGCATTAAACACCATAACCCTAACTCTCAACCTTTTACCCAGCTTAAAAAGGCATCAACTTTAAAGTATCACAATCCCCGACGGGGTCCATCAATATATTTTAAGATTATATTTTCAGCTGAATGGACTTTGTTTGGCAATGTTTGGAAACTTTAGCTTACAAGAGACATATAATACTGATGCATCACGATCATCAGCCATCAATATATCAGATAATGTTACAGTAAAATGATGTGTTTTTCTTATCAGTTTAATATTCCACTAATTAAATATGGCACCATTATTGTACCTATTGTGGGAGCTGTTCACTGATATCACGTGTGTTGCTTTAATGTTACTGTACGTATGACTTTATTTTGCTTCTGTATCGTTACTACAGAGAAGAAAGATGCTACAAAGAAGTGCAAATAAAAGTTAGAGAATATTAAAGGGGAAATCAAATCTGGACAATCCAGAGAAACTGGTAACAAGACGAAGAAAAACAAAACAAAAACACAACACAATATTTATGCGCAAACAAACACAAATAACGTTACCTACATTTTTTCAATCGATTAAACTGAAATTAAGATGCGAAAATATCCCCATATGTTGGTAATATGACAAAATGAATAAAAACCATCATTAAACCGAAAACGCACAATGAAGATCGTCAAGTGCAATCATTATTTCATAACTATAGAGGACATTTACCTCTTTTTTACTGCATTTCTTTACTCCTAGCAATCCTGTGTACATAATATTTGTCTCAGGGCAAATTGAAATATTTCAGTCATTAATGAAATACACTAGTCATTATGGGTTCCATATTAAGACGTTTCTGAAGTAGGAATAAGAAAGGCAGAGTATTAATATAAGAAATATTCAGTAGCATTAAATGTATAGCCTAAATCATATTCCATATTTATTTCGATTCTGATATGTCTAAGAGTACAAATACGGTATTATACTTTGATTTATATTGACGTTTGCGGAAAATGTCGCACAGAATTTATGCTGCCAAATTCGAGCAGACAATAATTCTTCAACATGTACATTAACGACAGAAAAGTCACTCACATGCACCGGCGCATGTGCGGTTGATATTATACCCAATCGCAAAATCGTTCGTTTGTCCACAAAATAAAAGAAGGACGTCATGTTAGAATTCTATGATACTCGTGGGTGAATAATTTTTCATATTTTCTGAGCCCGCATGCTATAAATGTTTTATTATACCGAATGAAACCAAGAAAACACATACATGTAAAATACTGCTGGCACACATATTTTAAGTCCATTGGGACGTTATCTCAGACATTTAAAAACCATTGTAACGGTAGCCTGCAAGTGATGCGTTCCGAGTGCCTCTGACGTTTTCCTGTCAAAGGACGATAACTCAGGCGAGAAAACCCGCGAGGCATCCGAGGGGTGGAATATGATTCTTATTTCACGGAATAAAATTTTTGTCCTGTGTGATCACGTGTTCTGATTTTTACCCATTGTCCAATCAGATTAATCTATTTATGGTAATTAATATATGAGGTATAATACTATACATTTATTTCCCTTGCATACGGAAAATATGAAGATTTGTTCACCCGAGAAAAGTCATATTTCCCGAGGGCAATTCCCGAGGGAAATATAACTATTTCGAGGGTGAACAAATGAATGTTTTATTCCACCAGGCCAAATTGGTGAATTCTACCAAATGAAATCTTTTGGCCATCTTTGTTTTCAAAATTATTATTTCGAAACATCTCTGGAGTTATCTTTACTAACATGGAATACCGTTATATGACCAAAGCTTGAGAATTTCGAATAAGGGAAATACGATATTGTTGAGAGGGAAATACGATGTTTTGATATGTTTTGATAAATGTCACGTGGGATTGTTTCGACCGATCGAATTTCTCTATAAGTAGAATAAATATAGTATAACTAATCGTAGATTTTGAATATCAAAATAAGACCACGAGTGACCGAAGTACGCATAAGGATTAAACGAGTGGTCTTATTTTGACATTCAAATTCTACGATTAGTTATACTGTTTATTATATAGACTTCCAACATTTCTTTTATATTATTTTATTTTATTTGTATATTTATTTATATAGACTTCCAAAATTTCTTTATATTATTTTATTTTATTTGTATATTTCAATCCACGCGTATGAATTTACGAGCAATGATAGTGTGTAATCAATATGGCCGCACATTCAAACAAGTCAAGTGTTGCCGCTTCGATGAAAGAAGTTGGAAATTTAAGTGAATAACGAGTTTCTGAATTTTATTTGAATAAGGGCGGATTTGTAAAGTTGTTGTGGAATAATTCATTGCAACTGTGACTCATGTCAATCCGATTTATCTGTGGAACCAGGCACGATGTGCTATTGTCCGAATCGTGTGTATTTCATGTGTAACAGAATTCGAACTAAGGAATGAATCAATGTCCTCAAATGAAACGTTCTGAAATCTATCCGGCTGGGCTTTAGTTTGATATCCATTTTCATTTGTATTGCCATTGAAATTTGGAACATTTGTTTGGACATCTAGAATAAAAATTCTGGCATTTCCACATTTTCCAAGTCAAAATCATTTTCTTCTTAAAATTGGGAAACTACAGCTGCCGTATATGCGTCAATATATTCAGACATTTTGTTGGTTTTTTTTTTTTATTTTAAGATTGTTCAAAGCAGACGATTTTTTTTTATTGAAAATGGGCGGTGAAAGGAAACTGACAATCTACAATGCACGTTTAACATTGCCGCTGTTTGTTTATATTTAAATCTGTTCTTTTATGCTAGTGAAATGATTCGATTTAGAGTAAGCAAGTGTTTTATTTCCATGTATAAATAAAATGATTCAATTAAAATAATTTATAAAAGTACTACAACTTTATTTTCATGTGTTTAATTGTTTCAGTTTACAATCATGTGTGTATTCACCGTAACACAACAAGGAACGTAACCACCACACTTATAGTTGTCTAAAGTAGTTCTGGCGGGGAAAAAACTGATATTTCACATGTGAAATACCGGAATTTATTTCACGGATAAATCTCCATATAATTCACACCTATCTATATAATAATATTTTATATTCGCATTCACAGTTACTAAGAGGTGCCCGTGACCCAGATATGATTGCAACGTTGTACTTGTCTTATTTCAACGTAATGACGTGATCGCTTTAGTAATTTAGTAACATGACAGCAGATGGTTACAATATTCATTTTCATTAATGATGCATTTGTTGTAAACTTGAGGAATATTGTAAAACAAATAATAATTATTGTTGGATAATTAGATAGAAATTGTGTTTGAATTAATAGTTAACATAGGCTACAAACGTTTGTGCGAAAATAAAACACTCAGCTAACCACCGTTAGTACTCGAGCGACACATGTTGTGTAAATTTTGATGAATGTTATCCACTATGACATACATAGTAATATCCATTATAATCAAATTGAGAGAGTATTTGCCAACGCCCGAATTCACTACATATCCAGCTTAATTTTCCCAGTTAGACAAACACCGTTTGCTCACAATGACATCCATTTTTGTTTGTTTACTGGCAGACTATGAGATTAACCAGTTATTATCCCCCGCGATAGCGGTGAGGGATATAGTAATAGCGACCGTCCGGCCGTATGTCCGTCCGTCCGTCACACTTGCTTGTTTACCCGATAACTTGAGTAAACATGGATATATTTGAATAATGTTTTCCATGTGGCTTGTAATGATCATTATCTTGGATGGGTTCTAACATGGAAATATTTCAAGCAGGGGTTTTTGGGGGAAATCTTAGAATTTGGTTGAAAAATCACAAATTTTGAGAATTGTGTCTTGTTTACGCGATAACTTTGGTAAACATGGATATATTTGAATAATTCTTTGCATGTGGCTTGTAATTATCATTATCTTGGATGGGTTCTAACATGGAAATATTTGAAGCAAGGGTTTTGGGGGAAGATCTTAGTTTTTGGTTGAAAAATCACCAATTTTGAGAATTATTGTGTTTTGTTTACGCGATAACTTTAGTAAACATAGATAGATCTGAATATTTTTTTGCATGTCTTGTAATTATCATTATTTGGATGGGTTCTAACATGGAAATATTTGAAGCAAGGCTTTTGGGGGAAAATCTTAGATTTTGGTTGAAAAATCACCAATTTTGATAATTGTGTCTTGTTTACGTGATAACTTTAGTAAACATGGATAGATATGAATAATTTATTTTGCATGTGGCTTGTAATTATCGTTATCTTGGATGGGTTCTTACATTGAAATATTTGAAGCAAGGATTTTGGGGGGAAATCTTAGTTTTTGGTTGAAAAATCACTAATTTTGAGAATTGTGTCTTGTTTACGCGATAACTTTAGTACACATAGATAGATTTGAATACATTTTTGCATGTGGCTTGTAAGTATGTTATACATTAAGACTGCAAGGCTGCTTTCTATAAATATATAAAACCAAATATCATGCAAGTGCGGGGGGATACGTCAAGTTATTTTTCGCTACGTGCCTATTGCCTAACAGTTATTAGTGCTACGTGCAGAATACCACGACAAAAGAGAGTACAATAACAGATTTATTTCTTACTCAGATATTAAAGTAAAGTCATACAGGAAAACGTAATACTTAAGAACGTGGATATCACATTTATCTAAGACGTTAAATTTCTTTCGTCATGCTCACAATAAATAAACTCTCATGTTTACATCATTAACCTTGAAATTCCATTCCAAAAGCCAGGAAATGCGTCAGGTGGAATATCTATTCCAAAATCAGGATATAGGATGTGTCATTAGTAAAACAAGACTTTTTGCAGATGATGCTGTTGTTTACCGAGAGATCCGTAGTGAGAAAGACTGCCTAGAGCTACAAAAAGACTTATATGAACTAGAAAAATGGGAGAATACATGGGGAATGTCATTCCATCCAGACAAATGCAACATCCTCCGAGTTTCAAGAGCAAAAAAGACCATCAAATATAACTATACTCTAAAGGGACATCAACTAGAAGCAGTAGAAACAACAAAATATCTCGGAGTTGACTTATCAACTGACTTGTCATGGAACCATCATATAAATCGTACAGTCAAGAAGGCCAACAGTATGA
>MJUT01028922.1:337540-362940 GCA_002080005.1 Gigantidas platifrons | reverse complement strand
TACACATGTACCTGTATTGTACCAGATCTTCATGATGATGATAGTACATATGTACCTGTATTGTACCAGATCTACACGATGATGATACACATGCACCTGTATTGTACCAGATCTACATGAAGATGATAGTACACATGTACCTGTATTGTACCAGATCTACATGATGATGGTACACATGTACCTGTATTGTATCAGATCTACATGATGATGCTGGTACACATGTACCTGTATTGTACCAGATCTACATGATGATTGTACACATGTACCTGTATTGTACCAGATTTACATGATGATGATGGTACACATGTACCTGTATTGTAGCAGATCTACATGATGATGATGGTACACATGTACCTGTATTGTACCAGATCTATATGATAATGATGATAGTACACATATACCTGTATTGTACCAGATCTACATGATGATGATGATACACATGTACCTGTATTGTACCAGATCTACATGATGATAGTACACATGTACCTGTATTGTACCAGATCTACATGATGATGGTACACATGTACCTGTATTGTACCAGATCTACATGATGATGATAGTACACATGTACCTGTATTGTACCAGATCTACATGATGATGATGGTACACATGTACCTGTAATGTACCAGACCTACATGATGATGATGATGATGATGATACACATGTACCTGTATTGTACCAGATATACATGATGATGATGGTACACATGTACCTGTATTGTACCAGATCTACATGATGATGATGGTACACATGTACCTGTATTGTACCAGATCTACATGATGATGATGGTACACATATACCTGTATTGTACCAGATCTGCATGATGATGATGATACACATGTACCTGTATTGTACCAGATCTACATGATGATGATGATACACATGTGCCTGTATTGTACCTGATCTAAATGATGATGATACACATGTACCTGTATTGTACCAGATCTACATGATGATGATGATTCACATGTACCTGTATTGTACCTGATCTAAATGATGTTGATACACATGTACCTGTCTTGTACCGGATCTATATGATGATGATAGTACACATGTACCTGTATTGTACCAGATCTACACGATGATGATACACATGCACCTGTATTGTACCAGATCTACATGATGATGGTACACAGGTACCTGTATTGTATCAGATCTACATGATGATGCTGGTACACATGTACCTGTATTGTACCAGATCTACATGATGATAGTACACATGTACCTGTATTGTACCAGATCTACATGATGATGATGGTACACGTGTACCTGTATTGTACCAGATCTACGTGATGATGATGGTACACATGTACCTGTATTGTACCAGATCTATATGATGATGATGATAGTACACATATACCTGTATTGTACCAGATCTACATGATGATGATACACATATACCTGCATTGTACGAGATCTACATGATGATAGTACACATGTACCTGTATTGTACCAGATCTACATGATGATGGTACACATGTACCTGTATTGTACCAGATCTACATGATGATGATAGTACACATGTACCTGTATTGTACCAGATCTACGTGATGATGATGATGATGATACACATGTACCTGTATTGTACCAGACCTACATGATGATGATGATGATGATGATACACATGTACCTGTATTGTACCAGATCTACATGATGATAGTAGACATGTACCTGTATTGTACCAGATCTACATGATGATGATAGTACACATGTACCTGTATTGTACCAGATCTACATGATGATGGTACACATGTACCTGTATTGTAACAGATCTACATGATTATGATAGTACACATGTACCTGTATTGTACCAGATCTACATGATGATGATGATGATGATGATACACATGTACCTGTATTGTAGCAGATCCACATGATGATGATGATACACATGTACCTGCATTGTATCGGATCTACATGATGATGATAGTACACATGTACCTGTATTGTACCAGATCTACATGATGATAGTACACATGTACCTTTATTGTACCGGATCTACATGATGATTATAGTACACATGTACATGTATTGTAACAGATCTACATGATGATGATGGTACACATGTACCTGTATTGTACCAGATGTACATGACGATGATGATACACATGTACCTATATTGTACCAGATCTACATGATGATGATGGTACACATGTACCTGTATTGTACCAGATCTATATGATGATGATGATAGTACACATATACCTGTATTGTACCAGATCTACATGATGATGATGATACACATGCACCTGTATTGTACCAGATCTACATGATGATGGTACACATGTACCTGTATTGTACCAGATCTACATGATGATGGTACACATGTACCTGTATTGTACCAGATCTACATGATGATGATAGTACACATGTACCTGTATTTTACCAGATCTACGTGATGATGATGATGATGATGATACACATGTACATGTATTGTACCAGACCTACATGATGATGATGGTACACATGTACATGTATTGTACCAGACCTACATGATGATGATGATGATACACATGTACCTGTATTGTACCAGATCTACATGATGATAGTAGACATGTACCTGTATTGTACCAGATCTACATGATGATGATAGTACACATGTACCTGTATTGTACCAGACCTACATGATGATGATGGTACACATGTACCTGCATTGTACCGGATCTACATGATGATGATAGTACACATGTACCTGTATTGTACCAGATCTACATGATGATAGTACACATGTACCTGTATTGTATCGGATCTACATGATGATGATGGTACACATGTACCTGTATTGTACCAGATCTACATGATGATGATGGTACACATGTACCTGTATTGTACCAGATCTACATGACGATGATGATACACATGTACCTGTATTGTACCAGATCTACATGATGATGATGGTACACATGTATTTTATTGTACCAGATCATATCAATATGCGGATGACGATGATGGTATACTTGTAAGAAATCATGTTTGGTAAAGTCAGCTTTTTTTTAATATCCAAAACAGCAGAACAAATTCTCTTTTGATTCTGAAAAGATTTGTTTTATGTTGGACGACTTTTCTGCCATGTTTACTTTCATCTAAATCCTTATCTATCAAAAGTGTTCTATTAAGCCAGTTTATAGAATAGAAATAAGAATCAATTCAGTCGCCTCATTTTGCTTCAGTTGAATATTTAACATTAGACTTTAAGACGATTTATTCCATCATTGTCATTAAGATAGTTGTATTATTTTCATACAGCAATATAAAGAAAGTGTAGAACAAAGATATCGTGTTTGAAGCCGATGCAATCTCATTGAAGCTGTATATAATATTATATCAAGTTTTAGAATTTTCACGGATAATGGACGATCGTCACGTAACGTATTTGACTCAATTTAAATAACTTGAATAGGACAAATATGTTCTTTTATTGGCAAGGAAGAACAGACATGTTGTTATTGTATTACTTTTTCTGGCACTGTATCTGACTTGCATGTTTTGTTTTTAAAGTGTTATATTATATTCTGGATGTTGTTGATTTATATTTTTATCTCAGAATATTGGATTTACGTAGGTATATATTATTTCATGGAAAAAAATGAACAACGTATACAATGTATCATATTTTGTAAAAGAAAAAAAAATTCTAATAGCATCATCATCTGCCATTTTCAAAATGCTTGAGAGTTTGATTTACAACATAGTTATTATGGTTGGCGGACATCATTCCTATGGGTGCCAACTGTGCTAATCTTCTCGCGGATGTTTTTTTTTCTATATTCGTATGAGACAGACTTCATTCATGGTCTTCTTAAGAAAAACAACAAGAAATTATCCCGATCTCTTTGATTTCATTGTCCGATAGGTAGATTCACTAAATAATCGAATGTTTGGCATCATTTTGAACGAATCGTTTCGATTGATCTTGTAGTGTTTTAATGACTATTCTTTGTCTTTTTAAACTTCTTCTTTCGGCTATTGTATTGTCTGTCTTTTGGACTACGACTTCCAGATTCCTCTTTGGTATCTTCAAACTTTTTTTTTACATTGACGAAACGGAGTTTGAGTATGTTAAATTGGTTTGTAAGCCTACGACTGGTCGTTTTTTGTTTTTGTTTTGTTTTTGGTATTCAAACATATCCTTTTATTTAATTTCAAAGTATACTTTTACTTTGCATTTGATAGTAGATATGAACCATGTCATGAATCATCTATATCTAATTCTAATGGATGTACTCGACTATTTCATTTAAACGGGAGAAGGAGATATCCAACAGTACTTTGAACACACGTCTACTTATTGATGACAAAGAATACCCTCTGATCGGAAGAAAATATTGTATGTGTCAGATATAGAATTGTGTTATAAAGGAATCTAAATCAAAATAGGCTGAATTTATGAAAGTATCATATTATTTCTATAATTACCGGTATGATGTACAAATCTATATAAACTGAAAATAAGGGCAACAATGACAGACAATTACAAAACGTATTATCCATACCCACGTCTATAACATTAAGATAAAAGTGAATCTGTGTTTCTGTTTTGTTTAGTTTATGGTTGTATTAATGATCTAGATCACTGATGGAGATAATGAATATCCTTTTGATTGAGTCCTATGTACATTATACTGTATTATGTTCCTATTAATGTTGAGTATGGAGGTGCATTGATCTTTTATATGTGAGGGGGGAACTAGTGAAACAGGCAATACATCCCGAGGTTATTCCGGTGTATATCAGCGATAATAAATTCACTAGAAAACATGTTAGAAAAAATAATTCAGAAATTTGAAATTGGCATCGACATGGTTTATTAAGCTTGTGTGTTTGGAACAGTGGTATATTCTGAATTGGTTACATTGTGAGCAATAAATAGATACTAGTATTGAGATCTACACATTGAGTAGAGTAGAGCTACACAGAGAGGACGCGTAGAGCTACTCAGTGACTATCAGTAAAGCTACACAGTCACGAGGAGTAGTGCTACACCGTCACGAGTAGTGCTACGCAGTCACGAATAGTGCTACAGTCACGAGGAGAGGTGCCACACCGTCACAAGGAGTAGTGCTACACAGTCACGAGGAGTAGTGCTACACCGTCACGAGAAGTGCCACAGCGTCAGAAGGAGTAGTGCTACACAATCACGAGGAGTAGTGCTACAGTCACGAGGAGTAGTGCTACAGTCACGAGAAGTGCACCAGTGTCAGAAGGAGTAGTGCTACACAATCACGAGTAGTGCTACAGTCACGAGAAGTGCAACAGCGTCAGAAGGAGTAGTGCTACACAATCACGAGGAGTAGTACTACTCAGTCACGAGTAGTGCTATTAAGTCACGGGAAGTAGTGCTAAACTGTCACGAGGAGTAAAACTACAATCACGGAGAGTAATGCTACAGTCACGAGGAGTAGTGTTACACTGTCAGAAGGAGTAGTGATACACCGTCACGATGAATAGTGCTACACAGTCACGAGGAGCAGTGCTACACAGTCATGAGTAGTAGTGCCACACAGTCACGAGTAGTAGTACTACATCGTCACGAGAAGTAAAGCTACATAGTCACGAAGAGTAGTGCTATAAAGTCACGGATAGTAGTGATATACAATCACGCGAAGTAGAGCTACCTAGTCACGAGGAGTAATCCGTTATAGTCTTCAAATATATCTATTGCCATACTAAGTAAAAAAGGATATGAACGTTTGATATTACAACACTTTATACGAATGACAGTCCGGTGTTATCAGCACAGAAACCCACGAAATATTAGCATAAATATCGATTATTGCTCAAAATATAAGTACATACGTTGTGTTTACTTGGTATTCCTAGCACAAACAAATGTTGTATATGACCAATGGATTTGTGCTTAACGTCATATGAGCAGTTTAGTATTCCATCAACATTTTGCATATTGATGACCATAATATGTTGATGATAAATTGTGTACATAAAAGATAAGGTTGTGATAGGCAAATGGACGAATGTCCTGTTTGATACAAAAACAAAGGAATCGATATGCTCGGGAAACGACTTCATCTAACGAATTGATGCTTATGACTATCTGCTGAAAGTCTTTCACGTGCATTGACCGTTCCATTTGCCAAACACGATAAACATGTAAACCTCATATATTTAGTGTTAATTGTGTATTTCATTCACATACATTCATCATCTTTCTGGTTAAACATTTTTCTCCCATTTGTTTATTGGACAGTTTAGTACTGATATATTTAGTGTTTGATGTCTTATACGAGTTTCTAAGCGGTGATGACAGTCAATTCGCCGTATCAGTGGCGTTATAGTTAACCGATTTGGTTGCTGCAGTTAGATGATTAGATCTACCGATTTTTATTTAGTGCAGGCAAGTAAATGAACCGTAATAATTTTGTTTTTGATGGATCTCCATTAGTTTCTGGAAGAATAGTTTTGTTGATTCAGAATTGTTTTCTTTTATGTATTTAAGAATATATATTGCTTATTGCATTTTCGTCAGAACACTTATATTGTGTTTTCAGTTTTGATGATCATAAATCAAACTATGTTGGTTATGGCATTTTCTTGAATCGTCCTGTTTTTGTACTTTCGAATGCTTGGATCTCAGTAGCTTACCCCGTGTTTGTGATTCGGTCGTGGTTTGTGTTGTTCATGTTTGTTATATTTGTTGACCGTACCGTTATTCTATAGTTTCATATTTTGTAAAATGGTTTTCATCAAAGGTGGAGATTAGAAATAGTCTACATCAAAAGTACCTTGTTTAGTTTTGGAAATATATCAGGAATATTTCTAAAATTTAGTCCGAATCCAGTAATCTAGCAACATACCCACACATTCTGTCATAAATGATCATGTATTGTTTTCGATTACAGTCTGGCAATGACAGTTAATTAGGTCTTTGATGGACAGTATCAAAGTAATTTGTTTTTAACAAAGCCAATTTTTCTAACAAAACCAATCAAATTCTCTTTTAATTGTAGCATATAAAACAACATTGTCATTTTTTAATGTTATAAAACACTTCTCAAGATTGAAATAGCTCAAAATTCTTATAATAATGAGTTGTCATGTTACGCTTTCGCCTTACGTCATTGTTTACTATTGATGTCTATCTCCCCTCCGCTTATACCCCCGTCACACTACGCAGTTCGCACTACGTTCGCTAAAAATTGGGAAAAATTAGGTGAACCTACCAAGAACCTATACAACGCAGCGGAACCGTAGTGCAAATGGGTATGGACGTAGTATGGTCTTAAAGGACTTCAAGGACGTGACAGAATTTTGAGCATGTTTAAAAAATCCGTAGCAAGGACCTAGCGCAGATAGGACGTAGTACATTCGTGATGAGAACCTAGTAAAAACCGAGAAGACGTGATCGATACGTAACATAAACATGCCACGGTCCCCTTTGACGTAGCGCGGACGGCAAACGATGTTATTCCGTTCTTATTACGTTGCCACTGCGTTCGTGCTATGTGTATAAAGTTTCCATTACGTCCATACCAAGTTTCTACGAAGACTGTGGTAAGTTCACACTACATTGTCAAAGACTGTGATAAGTTCGTAGTACGATGTAAAAGGCTGCAGTACGACTCTATCACGATCTCCGAGTTCTTGATACGTTTATTCAACGTTTTCGACAGGTTCCCAGTACTTTTGTAGTATTTACATGTATTCTGTATACAAACTGAATTCGGATAATCATTTTTCATCAAAACGTTGAAAAATGAGTCAACAAATACATGCTTTATAATTTACTACTTCATGAACAACAAGCCCTTCTAAATGCACAACTTGTAATTTTATTGTTAAGGAGGCGAAGAAGGCGACATAGAAGACAACAAAGATCATGTTGGGTACGGCCTTGGCTTTCTGCGGAAAGAAAACTGCAGTTTAACCATTACGATAGATTGTTGGAAGAGTTACGGATGGGAGATCAACAGTCATTCTTCAATTTCCTTAGGATGCAACCGGGGATGTTCAATGAATTATTAAACAGGATAGGACCTAGAATTAGAAGAGTAGATACACGCCTCAGGAAAGCATTGGAACCGTGCCTCAAGCTAGCTATCACTATTCGACATTTAGCGTCAGGTTTACAAGTATCCAACTTTGCAGTACGACTTCAGAGTTGCACGGAACACGATTTCTGTATTTATTCCTGAAGTGTGCCAGCCAAATGTTGACGAATATAAACATGAAGCTATATCTTGTCCTACAACACAAGATGAATGGCGTGTCATTTCTGAGGAATTTCAGAGACGATGGAATGTTCCACATGCCTGCGGTGCACTTGATGGCAAACACGTTGCTATCAGATGCCCACCAAAGACTGGGACTTTGCTCCATAATTACAAGGGTTTCTCCTCGGTCGTGCTTCTTGCTTTGGTTAATGCAGATTATAAGTTATTGTGGATATATATAGGTGGATTCGGGTCAATGTCTTATTCGCAAATTTTCAACGATTCAGAACTAAAGGAGTGCATAGAAGATGGTACTATCGGATTTCCAGATTCTGACCCCATGGCAAATGATTCACAAAACATGCCATACTTCATCTTGGGTAATGATGCATTTGGGCTTAGAACCTAGTTCTGAAACCGTATTCGCAATGGGGCTTGACACATGAACAATTGATAACAAACTATAGAATCTCAAGGGCAAGACGTGTGGTAGAGAATGCATTTGGCATTCTGGCACAGGGATGGCAGTTACTATTGACCACGATGATGCAATAACCGGATATAGTGAGATTGATTGTAGAGTCTTGTGTTTGCCTGCATAATATTATGAGAGTAAGATATCCTACTCTACAAAATGTCCAACTTGATATAGAAAACCAACAACAAGATCTAGTACCTGGAATTTGGAGAACTACTGCACGCGTGCACGAAATCAACAGGGTCGTTGGTCCTAATAGAGATGAAACAGTAGATAAAAGACAAAGAGAATACCTGCGATTATATTTCAACAGTCCAGCAGGGTCAGTGCCTTGGCAAGATCATATGGTAACAGCACAGTAAAACTACTACTTTTACACACTACTAATGTTTACCGGTATGTGACGTTTACAATATGAATATATTGTATTACTGGTTGTTTCGTGCAGTCAAACTGTGTTTCATCAATGATCTGAATTTCATCTCGAGATTATGGTTTATGTCAAATCCCATAAAGTTTTCTGTTGTAAAGGATTAGCTTTGACTCTAACCATTCCACCATGTCTTGCTCCTCTTCATGAGATAAAGCAACGACTAGCTTGGATTTTTTGCTTTTGAATTGACAGTTTCTTTAGATCTGGCGTCTGTATCATCACTTTGTAGTTCGTCTGGAATTTCCTCTGTGTCGTCCTCTGGTTGTGTGCCTTGTGATGATTCCGTGGCTGGCGGCGGATCTTCATCTAGCTCCCAAATTTTGCTCTTCTACCACGACCTCTGAGTGGCATGTTTCAATGATAAATTATCCCCGGCTTGAATATTATAACATCTTTTGCTAGGCCATATTACTGGGTGGAATTAACCATTAACCAATCAAATGTTGTTATATTTTTCAAAGCGGGGATAATGTGACGTCAAAGCTCGCGACGTTACACTCCAAAATCAAAATTAGTTAATTCTGGTTATATATTGAATAAAAAGCTGTTAGTTTGATCAACTGAGGGTTCTAGTACCCTGCACCGTGTAGAAAACACTCGAAACTTTCATATTTTTTACTTATGCTTTCCAAAAACAAAGAAAACGTCACTTTTACGTGGCCTGCCGGAATCCAAAATGTCTTATTTTTGACAATAGCCGGGGATAAATTCCTTATTTACGTTCCTATCCGTAGATATGGAGATTTTAACACCCTGAAGTAGCCTGTACACCCTTCGGCTGCGCCTCAGGATGTACTTGGCTACTTCAAGGTGTTAAAATCTCCATATCTACGGATAGGAACGTAAATAACTTATAACATCAACAGAAGTGAGAATATTTGGCGGGATACTTTTTAGGCGGGACGGACGCTATGTAAACGTGACAGGAACGTACTAAGGTCGTAGTGCGAATTGTATGGTCGTATTGAGGACGTAGCGTAAACGTGATGGACGTACTTAGAACTTGATCCAGCACGTAGTAATAATCTACAACGAACGTGGTAAACGTGGTGAAAACTTAACTTGGTCGTAGTATGAACTGGAAAGCGAGATTTATTTTCAAATTTAAGAAAGTTTCTGCTACGTTTATTGGAACTTCTAGGACGTACTGCATTCTGCGTGGTCTTTGTCTGAGTGTGACGAGGGCATTACATGATGCATTTGAATTGTTTTGTAAATTATGACTATTAAATTCCGCATTAATCGTCCCGCCATTAGCTATAAACAACATCACTAGTATGGACTTGTCATGCATAATATATTTGCTCGATGTATCATACAAGGTGTCAATACGAATATCGCGTCAAACAATGAACGGATATTGGCGAATCATTTACATGTCATGTTCGATAACTAGTTTGGAAATACGAATGGGTGATTGTTGTTATAAAGCCAAACAGACAATTTTCATCTATCACTCTTTGCTCATTTATTAAGGTTTAGTATCTTAAAATTTGCATATATTCACATAAAATACATAGTGATAATAGGTTTGTTTTACACCCCTCTCCCCAAAGAAAGAATAATAAAAAGAGGAATCACCAGAGGCGTTGTTTGTTCTCTATATCGAATGCATCTTGCTCATTTTTTTCTACAAATATGCTATTCGTTCTCATTTTCACTATTTTATAACTAATTTGTCTTCATGTTAATTCAAGAGTACCCATCGTCCCTACGGCAACTTCAGGGTTTCGAAAAAGTACAAGTTGCTAATATTCAGGTGTCCAACCCAACAAAGGGACCAATCTAATGCACATTACTCGACCTGATGACAGAAAGTCAGTCAGCGACTTGTGTCATGAATGTTCTCTAATTAATCTGACGGCCATGGTATACGTGATATATTGTTGAAGGTTGTTTTTACAGTCCAAAGCCTGTATCTGGAATCAGAGACATAGGAAACAAGTTAATTATGTGTGTCTGCTAGAACATAGATGAAATATTGTTCACATGACATGATGGAACTATCAGGAAATCAATCGAATTATCAAAGTACATATTTACGTGGTTTCAGCTGGATCACGATACTTCTAATTTTAGAATAGAAACAAGCAGTTCCGTTGGCGTGTATTGTGGGTAATTTAAATTTCTTTAATATAAGTAGTCTGAAACTCCGATTACTATAGATGGAATAATTGGATAGAGATTAATGGAAATGCAGCAGTTTTAGTCCTATTATTATATTGTTTTGTTGATCTTTGCTGCATCGAATAATACTTATTACAAGTCGGTCGATGACGTGCAATTCGTTCGGTCTAACCAGGAACATAAAAATTGTCAAGACTCTTGTAATTAAACGTTGTAAATATACATCTGTTTGGTTTCTGTTATTCATTCATGGGTTTTTATAGTCACGTTTACTTTAGATAGAAGAGCATTAAAAAATGACGTACCATCAAAATAATTTCATAATTTAATCTGGGTTGGCCGTGTGTAAATAAATAGTGTACAATGTACTTCGATATATTTCAGTAAATCTTTCAAAATGATTAATA
Source organism: Gigantidas platifrons (assembly GCA_002080005.1). NCBI lineage: Eukaryota > Metazoa > Mollusca > Bivalvia > Mytilida > Modiolidae > Gigantidas > Gigantidas platifrons. The sequence goes on along the minus strand of MJUT01028922.1, from coordinate 351,327 downwards.
CAGATTATAACATCATGACAAGGGAGTCAGAAATTGACAACTGAATGTGTACAAAAACTAAACTAAAACTAAAACCCGTACAGCACCCGATGAACCCACGGGTAATAGGAATGGTTTCTCCGCAGCAACGATGTACAACCCCTCCGAAAGTGCTGTTCGTATACCACGGTCCATTGGGACGGGAATTAGGCGATCGAGTGTCTCGTTTTTGGAAAGTGCTACGATCCTTGTATGTATAAGACAATTTTCGACGGTTTCTGACAAGAAAAAGTGTGGTGGAAGTGGGCGTTGCCTCCCCGTAGTAAGGCGAAATATTACAATCTCTCCACTTAATTTGCGGCTGTAAAATATCAATTCTCAGTCCGTTCTGGAACGAACTTTTATGATTTATTGTTCTCGTCTGAAATACTGCTATCGCTTAACAATTAATAAACCAATTTTGTAACTACAACAGGTATGACATATGGATATAATAAAACTGAAAAATTGAAAATTAAAAATATGGTTTAATAATGGAAATGTGGAATGGAATACCAGTAAGTGGTTGTCAGTTTCTGGGAACAAAGATTGTCCAATCCGTAAAAATCAAATGAACTAGTACATTTTGTATTTTTATTATACTATCCAATTATAAAATAATACGATGAAGAAGCACTAAAATTCTTACTATTATTGAACTGTAAAAATACACTGCAATCACGAGACATATGAAATAGAACAGAAAAAATGTTTATTTTTGTGTTTGCTCAAAACAACAAGTCGATTTACTATTATCTTAATTTTTGTTATTATTGAGTCAAATGTAATTGCGTTTTATGAGTTTTGTGTTTTTTTGTGGGACTTTGTGTTGTCAGTTTTTTTGTTGATTTATGGTAATTAATATTGTCCATGATTCTATTTTTATTTTATGGTTCTGACCTGTATACCTTCTGTAGTACATTCATGGTAAAATTTATAAGTCTTTCATATCATCCAGTAGGAAGTAACTGAGAATTTTTACCCGTGATAATCCTACACTCTCAAATGAACAGATCGAAATTATTTTAAGCACATGCGGGAATATATAAAGAGGTCTGAAAGGTTTCTTGTTGTCTAGTAGTTCACCAAAAGAACAACCGCACACACAATCACCACCAACTCTCTCTCTCATTTCTTTCTTCATTATCTGTTCTTATTTCAATTTACACATATTAATGTCAGAAATATTTATATACATGCATGTTCTATAAAATAATGTTGTAACTTATTGTATATAGAAGACTTCATAAGTTTGCTTAACTTGTATCTTATTCTTTTTGCACATTCGAGCAAATACAATATGTCTAAACTAAAAAGTAACTGAATGAAATATGATATTGACTTCATTATTTCGCATTCAAGTGATAGAGATTCATTTGAATTCTGTTTACTTGTATATGTTGTCATTCAGTAAAATGAAGAAAAAATATATTTTAGTCTGAAGTATTTTAAGATGTAATTTTTAAACACTAACGTATGTTGAATTATATATCTTAAGCCAATGGGCTTAGAAAAAGTATCAAAATAGAAACAATTGGCTAAATGGGGAAACAATATGTTGTTGACAACCGTAAACAACATCACATAAACAATATGTTTATTTATGTTGGTCAATTAACGACTGTCAAAATATGCAGAACAGCGGTGAAAATGATTACAATAGATTAGATCTAAATAAAAAAAACTTATAATACGATGTCATCCAGTGTAATGTTGTTGGTGCTGAATATTTTAGATAAAATAACAAGTGTTGACACATATGAGAGTGGGTGTTATTGATATAAACAGTGTTGTCATGATTTGGGGAGACAAAACAATTCATATTACGTTGGCGGGCATCGTTAACTCTTATTGTCTGTTGTCATGGTATTGAGGACATGTTTAGACTTTTCATGGGGAGGGACACTATCATTCAGGAACAATTTGGATTCAATACGTACAATGCAATAGTTTCTTTTAACGCTAAACTTTGGAAATGGTGTGAACAACTCATTGGAAATAATTAAACAAATCTTTGCATGCAGTTATCGATCTGCAAATTATTTTTTTTTGTTTTTCGTCCAACGTTAAACCGATGTTATCCGGTGTAATTTTGTTCGTGCTGAATATGTTAGATAAATAATCATATTAAGACGATTTATTCAATAAACGTGATGAATTCGACCGGTTGTATTATAATGAAGCAATATAAATAAGAAGTTGAACGATAAAGACAAAAAATATCGCGTTTGACGCCAACATATAAACCATGAGTTTAAGTATAAAATATTGTAGTAATGTAGCACATGTTCATCTTCATATATAATAAGTGATTGTCACGTAACAATTTTGAATTTCTTTCACTAATTGCACATTATGAAATGAATTTAAGTTGTATTATTGAAAAATGTATTTAATTACTTGTTTTAGTGTCTCTTTAGTACATTGGTGTGTGGTAATCCATATTATCTAAAGCAATAACATTTTTTTTTTTATTTGTAGGCGTGATTGTGTATTTTTTCTTATGATCATATTTGCAGATTTCAATTAAGGGGGTATTCTAAAACTTTCATTACGCTCAACAAATAAATCAAGTTTTAATAATTTTACCTTCCAATAACCAAATATTTAGATTGTAGAAAAGATAAACTGAAACAACAAGTAAATGTGTCCGGTAAAAATTAATGCAATCGAACATATAATCATTTAACTACGAACGCTATTGGACTGACCACGTTTATGTGGTCATTCATTTTTGTGATAGTATGTAGTCTTTTGTAGTGGAAGCGAATCCGTGCAGATTTTTTGTTTAATCGTTTACGTATACATGTTATGTAGCTTAACCGATTTAACTCCGCAACACATGTGTGCCCGTTACAAGCAAGGACCATAATTTCCAACCTCACATGTCGTGGTCTTTTTTATGTTCAGTGAGTTCCGGTAAGATGAGATGTGATTATTCGTATTGGTGATATTGGTGAAATTGATGGCCATCACTGTTTAAACTTTCTTTTCATGATATACTCAGTACAAACAAACAAACAAACAAACAAACAAATGCTTTATTGTCAATCAAGACGCCCACATTGAGCAGAATAATCAATAAAATCACAGTATACAATTGATTGATATAATAATTTTTTTCATTGGATAGGACAATACAAACAAAATTAAATTAAAATCACATTTAGTTAAAAAAATAGTTGTAATGGTTGTATTTTAGTTTTACCAAGCACAGAGACCCATTCAATCCACAATTTAATTAAGGCAGAGTTCTAGTAGTACTATAGCAATTAGCAGCAGCTTGATGCATAAAACAATGTTATTTAATAATTTACTAAGTATTATTATCCCTAATTGTATATGAATATCTATGGATATCTGAAGTTCATATGGTTGAAATTCAAAGCAATACAACATTAACAAGAGCATACATAAATGAAAGAACAAAAGCTTGACAAACACACATTGACTTAAAAGATTCAGAAGTTAGGCCAATAAACCTGGACTTTTTGGGTGTTATTTTATTTTCGTGATGATATTGACAAATAAAACGTCATACAATTTTTATACCAAGCTCTTATATGCTTTTCACATACACGTGTACTAATATCAAAGATTGATTATCTACAAAAGTCACATGGTTTAATAATAGCGCTTATATAAATATAGCAATGTTCTTTTCATTAAAATAAAATTAACTTTATACAACAGCGATGGCCAACTTCATCGATATTAAACAAACCATTACCTCTCAACAAACATCTAATTTGGAAATGTAATTTACTTGTGCTTAAAATAATTCATGACGAAAAACTGAAATAAATTACTTACTGAATGTCAATAACAATGAGTATCATCACATATTATTTCACAAGTATTTATTTGAAAACATGAAAAACCGGAAGCCAAACCCAAGTATTTCTTGGTGTAAAATAGTGGTCACCGCCTATATACCACATGAAAGGCTATTGTCACAAGAAAATATCTTGAAAAATTGAATAAGATTGTATTATTGACCAAAGAGTAATTGACTTGAAGTCAGCCTAATGTGTCCGAATGGGACGACATGTTTATCTGTTGTTCCAGTCAATAAGCCCTATTTAACTTCAACTCGTATGGGTCTAGTACAGATATAGCTGAAATATTGTGTAAAGTGTCGTGAAAATACACAAGACTATAACCATAGATTTTACTAAGTTTAAGCGGGTGAAATATGTTTTACAAAAAACGAGCTTAACCTACATAAAATATATATCCAGCTCTGAATAGACGATACAATTATCAAGTCTTTTTTCTATGCATTTTCTTTTCCGCTGCGAACGTGGTTCCGGTACTACACCAGCAAGTAGCGTCTGTTTGAAGGTATCGTCTGAAGTATTTACCGATCGTATATACATGTGAGCATGTTTGGTCTGACGTATTTTTGGATCGTATACCCGTGTGCGAAGGTTGAGTCTCCAATATTTACCGATCCTATATCCCTGTTTGAAGGTTGAATCTAAAGGATTTACTTGTCTGAAGGTTGGGTCTCAAATACTTTCCGATCCTATATCCCTGTTTGAAGGTTGAATCTAAAGGATTTACTTGTCTGAAGGTTGGGTCTCAAATACTTTCCGATCCTATATCCCTGTTTGAAGGTTGAATCTAAAGGATTTACTTGTCTGAAGGTTGGGTCTCAAATACTTACCGATCCTATATCCCTGTTTGAAGGTTGAATCTAAATGATTTACTTGTCTGAAGGTTGGGTCTCAAATACTTACCGATCCTATATCCCTGTTTGAAGGTGGAATCTAAAGGATTTACTTGTCTGAAGGTTGAGTCTCAAATATTTACCGATCCTATATCCCTGTTTGAAGGTTGAATCTAAAGGATTTACTTGTCTGAAGGTTGGGTCTCAAATACTTTCCGATCTTATTCCCTTGTCGAACTCAAATTTACGTCTTGCCAGTTGTATTGTGTATTTATGTAATTTATTCGACCCCCGCAGCCAGTGGAGGATTGTACACCACAACAGAGTAATTAGATCAAATGCCAGCCACCCTAGGGACTTCCCATTGTTTCCGTTCCGCTTGGCGTTTCCAAATTTATTTGGAGCAAGAACAGTGATTCCCCACGGCAAAGATTATGTTAACTACTACACATTTTTAATAATAACATTTATGTATAAATGTTTAAAAATGGAACAATGTCCCATCAATTTCACACTATATTTAGTTTTATAGAAAATAAAAAGGCCTGGTAGTGATCATATAAGCTATAAGGTCATACATATTAAGCTTTACGGAACTGCTTACCCTTCCGGTTCACCATTAAGCTTTACGAAACTGTTAACCCTTCCGGCTCACCCCTGGTTTTTAGTGGGGTTCGTGTTACTCAATCTTTAGTTTTATGTGTATGTTTTGTAGATCGTTGTTTGTCCTTTTGTACTTTTTCTTTTGGCCATTGTGTTGTCTGTTCTTCTTTGATTTACGTTTTCTGATTATCTCTTTGGTATCGGCAAACTCTTCTTATAACTTTTGTATGTATCTGAATATTAGATATTCTAAATATGAACGTATTGTAAATTACTTACGTGTAATATGGGTTAATATATGACGCGAGTAAAGGAGAGGCCGTCTTTATCTTACATCATAACTTGTCGCTGTTTTAGACAACACATTAATCAGACTGTAGGAAATTAGACAGGCATATTTTTAATATGTCATGATCTATATATTATATATATAAATGTGATTGCTTTTTATTTCTTCTAAATTCAGATGAACACGTCATTATTTATAGGTGTTGTTTTAGTTCCTGACGTTATTAGATCTAACGATCGCATTTTAATTCTAAAAAAGGGTTCGCCGATATAAATGAAACAGAACTTGAAGAAATTAGATTGTGTTCAATGTCTTTGTGAAATGTATGATTTGGTAATAAAACAGCTATTTGATGGATGTGGTTGCAATAGTTCAAAATATTTGGCCTTCGATAATGGAAATGATCACATGAACCATTGCACTCGGCCAGGCCAATTATTAAAATAATAAATAAATACATACTTTATTTCTTCTAAATTCAGATGAAAACATGATTATACGCGTTGTGTTATATCATGACGTTATTAGATCTAACGATCGAATTTCACTTCTAAAGAAAAGTGTAAAATGTGATCGTATTTAAGGAATATTTTAATTTTTTGAACAGATTATACGATATAACCTGGTTTGGGGCAGTTCACGCTTAATAAACCGCGAAGCTGTTCATGAAAATCGTAAACTGTTCCAAACCTGGTAATGCAAGTTTCTCCCATTATTACGGCGTTTTAACCCCCCTGAATCAGTGGTGGAAAATGCTGTAATCCTCTAGAGGATTAAAATGTATCGTGCCTTTCCCCGCATTAATTTCAAACGCATTACTTTCAAATTTTGAAATGAAGTTCATGTTAAATAATGGGAGAAACAAATTCTCCTTCAGTTGCCCATGTGGGTTACGATATTTCTCCACTCTCGAGAGTTAAATTAAAAATTTTAACCACTCGCCTGACGGCTTGTGGTTAAAATTATAAATTTAACTCTCTTGAGTGGAGAAATATCGTAACCTACGGGCAACGGAAGGAGAATTTATATATAACCCGTTCAAATATTTCAAATATTCCTTATAATTTAATTTTTAAAACAAAATTTAATGATTCCTCAATTTTAATTTCGATTATTTCATGTGACTATTTGCATTTTTCGTTGACGAATGAATACGTTGGTAACGTCACAATACCAAGCCAAATTTTTCTCCATGGGAATCAGTCAATCAGATTGCAGTATTCAAATCAAATTAAATTATTTTCTAATATTAAGAACAAACTGGGGCCAACAAGTGCTCACATGGTGTTACTTGAATCTTAACTGTCAGTTCACTGAGTTCTTGGCATGTCGATACACGAAGCTTTAACGGACACCTGAATTAAGCATATTTTATTTGCTTACTATATTTGCAGTTAGGATTGCGCACTATTTATGACATCAATTATTTGAATCCTGCTCCCTATAATTTACAACAAATTATATACATGACAGCAGTCATACAGTGCAATATTTAATTTTACATAAAGATGAATAAATGGGGAAAACAAGCAAAGACAGGATACTTATATGTATCATTAAAAGGAAAATGAAACGTTTACAAAAGAAATATCGGAGAAAAACGATTTATTTTAGAAATACTTGTACTGCGCGAAAATTATCCCTATTTGATTCACTGAAATAAACGTTAGAGAATACCGAAGGGGCAATATAAATAGACAATCGAGAGAAACTGTAAATAAACGTTAGAGAATACCGAAGGGGCAATATAAATAGAGAATCCAGAGAAACTGGCAAATAAACGTTAGAGAATACCGAAGGGGCAATATAAATAGAGAATCCAGAGAAACTGACAATTAAATGTTAGAGAATACCGAAGGGGCAATATAAATAGAGAATCCAGAGAAACTGTAAATAAACGTTAGAGAATACCGAAGGGGAAATATCAATAGAGAATCCAGAGAAACTGTAAATAAACGTTAGAGAATACCGAAGGGGCAATATAAATGGAGAATCCAGAGAAACTGACAAATAAACGTTAGAGAATACCGAAGGGGCAATATAAATAGAGAATCCAGAGAAACTGTATATAAACGTTAGAGAATACCGAAGGGGCAATATAAATAGAGAATCCAGAGAAACTGTAAATAAACGTTAGAGAATACCGAAGGGGCAATATAAATAGAGAATTCAGAGAAACTGTAAATAAACGTTAGAGAATACCGAAGGGGCAATATAAATAGAGAATCCAGAGAAACTGTAAATAAACGTTAGAGAATACCGAAGGGGCAATATAAATAGAGAATCCAGAGAAACTGACAAATAAACGTTAGAGAATACCGAAGGGGCAATATAAATAGAGAATCCAGAGAAACTGTAAATAAACGTTAGAGAATACCGAAGGGGCAATATAAATAGAGAATCCAGAGAAACTGACAAATAAACGTTAGAGAATACCGAAGGGGCAATATAAATAGAGAATCCAGAGAAACTGACAACATAGGGCACATAAGACGAAGAAAAACAAAACAAAAACACAACACAATATGTGTTGGACACCACTATGCGAAAAACAAACATAAATAAAGTATATAAGATATGAATGTTCTGTATCCATAAAAAATGATATTCAAATCTATTTCTCCATTAAGTCTAAGAATTATAAATACAGTTCTAATATTATCATAAAAATGACATTCACTATATAGGGTAAACAACAGTGTTTCATGTTTTATGAATAGTTAAATCCTTTGGTGCTCCGAGGGCTTTAAATGTTCTTAAAACATGTAAACTGTTGTTTGAACAATTTAAAACACAATTACTTCTCTGAGAATGTAAAAGAGTACATTAAAAGTCAATAATAGCTTGATTGAAATTATCCACTTTATGTTATTTAAAATTGACCATAGACCTAATATATTTCTAAGTTAATATATGACTTACATCGGAGGCGAATCCAGACTTTTCATTTAGAGTGCTGCATGCTTGGCTTACAATTGGATTAACATTGTGGCTGAAATTTCCGAAAAAAAAATAGGTTTTTCCAAAATGCCCAATCTTTTGATCCACCTACAACGAGAGAATCCATTGGTAATTTTAAATTTAGTAAACATTTATTCATGAGAATTTAAAATGATTTGTGTAGAACAAAATTAAAATTGTGGTAATATTTTAATGGTTTGATGTTTAAATTCCATGAATAATGAAAATAGGTCAATTAAAATTAATTGTTAAATTTACTTCCAACAACATTAAATAACAGCATGGGAGGACAAATTTATTTTTTCGTCACCCCAATCCCAAAATTCAGAGCCGCGAATTTCAGTTATTTCACAGTATTATCAATACACGAACGCAACAATGCTAGACATAGAATGGGGTATGTCCATGAATATCATTATATACTCTCTCCCCCCCCCCAAAAGAAACGCAACATGTGAAAAAATATAATTTACTTCAAATTTTCAACATAATTTTAAATACAGAAATAAGCATTACATTACACTGAAATTTGGCACACTGGTTGTTCAGACTTTAAAGTTCATTCAAATGTCAAAATTTATCACATTAAAGTCCATATCTGTTGTGCCCCCCATTAGCATGTAGCACAGCACGGACACATCAGCAGCCCAAGATCGCTACATCCGGGTATTTCAGCTTAGAAATCGGACTATGACAGCAAGAGAAACAGGATCAAATGTCCCAGGTCTCCAACGAATATCGGCACAGACAGTCAGAAACCGTCTCCGTGAAAACGGCTTACGCGCCAGACGTCCTTACTTTGGCGCAGCACTGAGACGTCGGTATCGACTTGCAAGGGTCCCATGGTGCAACAGAGTAAGGGACTGGGTAAGGAGTCTGGTTCATCAATGAATCAAGATTTATGCCACAGAAAGGAGATGACCGTACACGTGTCTACAGACGCCGGAATGAGAGGTTTGCAAGGAACTGCGTCCTTGGGTCGACAATTTCGGCGGAGAAAGTGTGATGATGTGGGGTGTCATATCCTACGCCGGAAAAACTCAACTGGTGCACATCCCCGGCAACCGTAACGCCGCTCGATACAGAGATGAGGTTTTGACACCATACATACTGTCCGCAATGAACCTCCGTAGGGAAGTTTTTCAGCACGACAAAGCTCGGCCGCACACAGCTCGTGGTACTGTTGACTTTCCAGCCAACCAAGACATAACAGTGCTCCCCTGACCGTTTAAATCACTAGATTTGAACCCAATAGAACATTTATGGATGACTTGGATCGACGCGTGCAAAGTCGTCAACCAGTGCCACAAACTCTGCAAGAACTGCAGCAGGATCTTGAGCAAGAATGGGGAGAATTCCGTAAAACCGTATTCGTCGATTGATCGAGTCTATGCCAAGACGGACCCGTCAGGTGTTACAGATTTATGTTGGGCACAATAGATATAGACTTTGAAGTGACGTCATCTGGACGCTATGGACTTTAATGTGATAAATTTTGATATTTTAATGAACTTTACAGTCTGAAGAACTTTTATATTTTTCCACATGTTGCGTTTCCTTTTTGGGAGAGTATATACAATCGCGCAAAGATACAGGCGACAAACACCTTCTGTTTCTCAATAAAATAATGTTATTGCCTGGGTTTCGTCCATTTAAGGGTGCATTATGGTATAGAAGTTAGTTTATTATAATCTATTATCTCATACAGGACAATCGTATCAAACACAAATTCTACAATTTAAGCTACCGTCTTCGCGGTAAATTATAATCTAGTTCTCCTATGCAGGGTTCAACACCTCCAAAAGGCGTGTCTGCTGGTCATGAAGAGCAAGTCAAGTACACAACTAGCCCTAATGACGGAACGCTTGTTTAGATAATGTTAAATTTCTTTCATTTAAGGACAACTGCCAGCATGTCTTAAATATGTATATATTGTTAGAAGTGACATATACGATTCAAATTAAAATATTCGGACCCAATGGACCATCTCAAAATTTACAAAATTTACCAATCAAAACATCCATATCCATTCACAGCCCCATCCAAGTGTTACATTTTTATTGTTAGAACACCTGTTCTCGCCATGAATACATGTGAAACACTGCTAACGTGAAACCAGACATAAATCAATCACGTGGTATACTATAGGATATGATGATCATTTTTCGGTAGTAATATTATTGAAACAAATAGAGATATTTAAATCATGCAAAGGTAGTTTGACCCCCGCCTCCTTTTTTCGCCGTACCTGTATCAAACCACGTGATCGAGTGGTCATGTATATGTGTTTTAGGGTTTTAGATGTATTCATTTTTCTTTTCCTCTGTTTCTACATTTTTTCGATTGGATTTTGGAACAGTTTCGACAGTGTGGTTTATTTTGTTTTTCATTTTTATTTCAGATATATTACTCTGTGAAACCTTTTAGTATTGTTTATATCAATAGAAATTGAGGCTTCCATCCATTTCTCTATCAAATGTGTTATTTGTGACAACTAGGTGGTCGGTCGTTGTTCGTTGCTTGGTCTTCAAATATGAAAAATAACTATTCATCAATGTATACGAGTTAATCCTCAACCATTGCTGTCATTATTAGTGAGCAGAATTACTACAAATGTTGTCTGTATCAAAAACAAGATAAACAACATTATGACACCAGAAGCATTACTAAGTAATGATATCTTTGCGTGGTATATTATACAATTATTGACTTTGATATAGGTTGCTACAGGGATTTATCAACCTGAAAAAATTTATATTCCCTGAGCCGAAGGCGAGGTGAATATTGCTTTTTGATGGTTGATAAATCCCAGTAGCAAACTATTCCAAAGTCAATGATCGTTTTATTATATGATTATACATGGGAAAAAACGTTTCCGGCATATTTGTAGCTTTTAAATATGTCCGGAATATTTTGACAGCTAGATTTGTTGCTCTACGCGTGTTTTTGGAATCTTTTTCTTTCAATATTCTTCTGAATTCAGCCTCGTCCACTGTGGCAAACCGTGCAGACGACAATTCATTGTCCATCTTATTATTTTTTTATGTAAAGACGTCAAGGCATTCTCTGATAGAGAATGACGTCAAGGAACCCCGGATGAAAGACGCCCCCTGATTAGCCAATGTTGCCGAGAGACGTAAAATTTGATTGGAACGTGGAATTCTGGAATCTATATTTCTATTTTTAGCCCAAATTGGGGTGACATTACAGTCCACACTACCTATGAGCTAATTTTAGCTCATTTGAGGTTGACATCGCACGTACGCATTACTTTTCAAGTTGATTTCAGCCAATTAGAAACTAGACAAAGTTCGATCATATAATAAATATATTTATCATTAGACACAATTGCCTTCCAAGTCAGGACAAAACATAAATATTATAAAATATAAATGTCACATTTATATGTTTATATAACAAACGTCAGTTAAATCATTATTATTATAGGGAATCATATATTAATATTTAATGTGTGTAACTTCTTTACTGAGATGCTGGACACAAAACAGTTGAAAAACCACATTAATTAAAATATCAACTTTGAACTGAAACTATGGTTTTTAATACCAACTTCACATCGTTAAGTTTCATTACTGGAGAAAACAATAGTAACCGGAGACAATCGCCGACCTTGTGGATGTCTGTGACAAACGATATAACAAGGTTTTATTGATGTTCTATCTAAGAAGGAATTGGTTTCTAATGACAAGGATACCACATAAATCTTATATTAAGTTGTATTACATGCTAAGTGCCCATTTTAGATTAACATTGCAAAGCCTGTCTGAACACTTGGATCATGTACCCTTTTATAAGTTACTAGTAGTATTCTTTAATATATACAGTCAGAAGATTAAAAGAGAGACATTCCCTCCGATGACATTGAACGGTTGGCACGTCATTTCAGTGTTTGTTAAATCAATTTAGTTGTCTGGTCGTTGGTGGGTTTTCGTTAGGCTACACATACAGCGACAGCACCGTCTAGATAAAAACGTAGATACATAATTTACGACACAAGACACACTTCATGATCGCCATGAATGATTACTACTAATTATAATGTATTATACTTGTTTTATTTGAGGTTGAGCGCCACTGAAGAGATTGAATACAGGTTTATTAAATTAATTAGCATCTTTAATCGTTATATGAAAATTAGTAATGCGTATATGAACTTGAAGTCTCTGTGACCTTACTAATAATAACATAGAAGATATCACGTTAATTTGTGACCTTACTAATAATAACATAGAAGATATCACGTTAATTTGTGACCTTACTAATAATAACATAGAAGATATCACGTTAATTTGTGACCTTACTAATAATAACATAGAAGATATCACGTTAATTTTGTATTATTCCACATTAGCCGTTTCTAGGACGTCTAGTGCATACGAAATCATTTAGTACATATCATTTACATTGTATCTCCTCTGACACTATTGAATCATGAAAAATTCGCTACCTACCCGAAATAACATTTGAAATAATGTAATTGATTGAATATCTAGCAATCAACGACATTATTTAGATGCATGGAAGTTAGTCTCAGAATGCACTTTTCTGAAATGAAAATTTTTTCACATCTTTTATTTACAGGCGCTGAAGATACCACACAATGTAACAGTATCATAAACACTGAGAGTTACATCGCATCCCCAGGATATCCACATACTTACCCAAGTTTAACAACCTGTATTTACAGAATCATTGTGAGTAAAATGCTAGACAAATTTAATACATAAACAATTAAGTTGCTGATCTTTTCTAGTATTATATTTTAATAGCTACATGATGGAGTTTCAATGTCAAACACAGATTGTAAATTTTCTGTGTAGTGTTTTGTCAGCCATTGTTTGTCTTGTCCCTTCTTGTCATTGTGTTGTCTGACCTTCTTGTCATTGTATTGTCTGACCTTCTTGTCATTGTGTTTTCTGACCTTCTTGTCATTGTATTGTCTGACCTTCTTGTCATTGTGTTGTCTGACCTTCTTGTCATTGTGTTGTCTGACCTTCTTGTCATTGTATTCTGACCTTCTTGTCATTGTGTTGTCTGACCTTCTTGTCATTGTGTTGTCTGACCTTCTTGTCATTGTATTGTCTGACTTTCTTGTCATTGTATTGTCTGACCTTCTTGTCATTGTATTGTCTGACTTTCTTGTCATTGTATTGTCTGACCTTCTTGTCATTGTATTGTCTTGTCCCTTCTTGTCATTGTGTTGTCTGACCTTCTTGTCATTGT
>MJUT01028922.1:283020-325909 GCA_002080005.1 Gigantidas platifrons | reverse complement strand
GTGGTTCTCTCCGGGTACTCCGGCTTACTCCACCACTAAAAGTGGTCGCCATGATATAACTGAAATATTGTTGAAAGTGGCGTTAAACACCAAAAATCAAATCAAATCAATGAGTGTGCTTTTCAGAATTAAAGTTTAGACAACAAAAGCCTATAAGAGTCTTAACAATGTATGGCACAACTTAAACATGAACTAAAAGAATGATAAATTAAATACAACTTTATTTATAAAGTCATTAAACAATTCATGTTTGTGACCGTATTAAACAATGAGAATATAAACAATAATTAACAAATACAAGTCAATACTTTACTGGAGTGAAATATGCAGTCTAATCCTACAATTTGAATGGTCAACTTGACAGGTGATATATGACCATATTCCCATGGTAGACTGGGGATATGAAGCGGGTCTAAATATGTGTTGCTTTCTCAAAATAGAATTAAAATAAATATCTGAGCTTATCTATATAGGAAGCCAATATGTATTTCGAATAATAAATCCTGAAATTAAAGAAAAATAATGTTTTGTTTTCATACAAGCCTTCAAGTGGGTTTAGGTCCAAAAAAATACATGTAGGGCTTTTTATAGGGTCAAATTTCTTTAAAAATAGGGTATAATAAAGAAAATTCAATAATTTATAGGGAAATTATTCTCTACTTTAACCCTTTTCTACTTAAAATAATATAGGTAATACAATTACATACCAATGTGTATGATAATTATAAAAAACGCTTACCAACAACATCATACAATGTATACACACTTTAATATTCAAGTGCTGGATTAAGTCATATTTACACGCATATGTAATTACGATACTCTTGAATGTTATCAAAGGAGGGGAACTTAAAGTTCCTGCGGCTCAGGGAATATAGAACACTGACAGGGAATATGAGCCCATATCCCCTGTGAAGATCCTGAATAACATACAATGTACATGTATACTATTTAGAAGTCCTCTCTATATATAACAAATGTACAAGTAAAGGGAATTAATACCCTACAATCACAGCACAGTATGGATCTGGTACAGTCATTTTCTATTTACACCACAAAATCATTGTTCAGTAGGAGAAGTTGTCACAATAAGATTAAAGTCCTAATTATCTTCTGGCTGTGGTTCTTGGGGTCTTTCTTGAGGTCTCTAAAACATAATAATTTAAATCTTTAAAATACCTTTTTTCACTTTAAAGTATCACTTCCACAATTAACTGCTACATTAATTTATTGAAATATCAACATTTTAATTGTCTTTATGGGTTTTCTTAACATTTCATTGCAGACTTTTTTAAATGTAACATAATTCATGATTTAAGCATCATTTTCTGTAAAAGTCTCAAATATTGAGACGCAAAATAAATTCAGCAGGAAAAAGATTTAACAAAAACTATAAAATGGTTAAACTGAATACATTAATTGGTATAGACAAGGTAAAGGGAGAAGACTTATTATAAAATATATTATGGGCTTGTAATTTGGACCATCCTTTTAAGCTGGAGCATGCTTTAATGTCTCAGCAATCTGCTCCTCAACCTTTACATTTTTATGTATTTTCATACAAGCTTCTGACAAAGATTAAAATATATTTTTGCTCAATAAGTAATCACATTGACATTCATAATACTAACAATGTTACTTATATTTTTCAGGCAAGATATTAAAATTCTAAACAACTTAGGCTAATACCTTTCTGGTGTTTTAATGACAAGTTTACTAATACACAAGTTAAATGAATAAATCACAAATAATTTTTCTACTAAAGAATTCTCTCCTTAAAAACTACTGAGACCACTTAAAAATAGCTTTGCTTGCTGTTGGCCTATCCTAGCTGCGGAACCGTAACCCTTATGGTCCTTGGGCAGTTTTTCTGATATTTGCGGACCATAGGGCTACGGATTCCACCCTATTAAAAACTTTCGAAAATGTGCGGTGAAAATTTTGCGCACCTTTTTTTCAAATTATTGTCATATCAGGTCCGAGAACGATCAAACATATATGTATCGTTTTGTTAGTTATTTATCTACATTCTTCTATACTTACTTACCTATTAATAATCACTTCCAGGTCATTATTATAACAAATGTCTCATTTGTGACAAGTCCCGCCTACTTCGTCAGCCATCTTGCTACTTCGGTAGTCTCGTTCTGAGGTCACTTGATTTTTCCAATTATAACCCTATTTTATTTATCACGTGAGGTAAGTAAGTATAGAAGAATGTAGATAAATATCTAACGAAACGATACATATATGTTTGCTCGTTCTCGGACCCGATATCATGACAATAATTTGCAAAAAAGGTGCGCAAAATTTTCACCGCGCTTTTTCGAAAGTTTTTAATAGGGTGAATTCCATAGCCCTATGGTCCGCAAATATCAGAAAATTGCCCAAGGACCATAAGGGCTACGGTTCCGTAGCTAGGCCTATCCTTACTTAGAAGGGGAGGGTAGGTAGGTAGGCTTTTTTTCTTAGAAAAAAATATGCATATAATATACGAGTACTTCCGAGAATCTAGAACAAGTTCCGGTTACAATAAAATACGGATCAAACCGGAAAAGTACAAATCCGGATTTACCGCAAATGCAAAACGGAAAGATTTTTTCTTTTTTTTGTCACAACTGCAATTAAAAAATTTGGGTCTGCCCCAATTTTGTAGGGTCGGTCGTCCAACAGCAAAGAAGCCTATTTTTATTTTTGGCCCGATCATATTTCCATAATGCCTTGATTATTGCAATTATAAGGTATACTACACTTATTATGTAAAAACTTACTTTTAATTAAGCCACAAATGGGCAGACTGTTAAATGCTTTTTTGGTCCTTTTTCCTTTCAAGCTATAACCTGACCAATGGTTGTTGGTGCCAAGCACTCTCAGCATCTTTCTGACCCTGTCCCCCAGTTTCGTCCCTCCTAACGTGGTCAGCAATGTAACCTAACAAATATAAATTCATAAAATTTTATAAAACAAGCTGTCCATACTGAAACTAGCCAATAACATGCAGTTATTACACACTTTGTAAGGAAATTTGCAAAAATATGTAAGTGTTTACAGAAAATTATCAATGCATGATGTAATTACTGTAGACAATTGTAAGTAATTCATTTTTTACACCATAAAAAGCTTTCGGCCATTTTTGACAATTAAAAAATTTCCTAAAAAACACTCATGTAAATTAGCATGGGACAGCCCATATCCTTCAGTCCTGTAAATATTGATGATTTTTGTTGTAGCCAATCTACAGAAAAGAAAATTCCAAACCCTAATTTCCAGGACTGTAAAAAGTGTTTTGAACAAACTCAAACACAACTACATGTACATGTAGTGTATTTAAATGCTACTTGACAATCATCAACTTTTTTGCTTGAATAATTATAGTATTTAATTAGGACAGAACAAGGGTAGAGTAATTCATGCATAAAATATCTTACAAGATAGACTATGAAGCGATATTAATTAAGCCAATCATATCTGAACAATTACATGTCCGCTTGTGTTACATGGAAATGTGCATCCTCTACTTAAATTAAGGTAGGTCTAACTACCAAAAGAGATTAATAAAATATATCATTCTTTTTTGCGGATATGTCAGATTTCACGAATAAGTTTAATTATAACATTAGATGAAATAAAGAAAACAATATATTCCAATGAAATTTGTCAATATTTGTTTATGGCTACCTATTTGACATAGGTCATCTTAGCCAATGTGTGACTACCTTATTTAGGCCATTTGGTTTCCTTGCTACCATAACTTATTTGGCTTTCCAAATTTTTAATTATGCATGGTGAATGTTATTCCAGTATGTCTACATTTTATTTGAGCAGTGAATGATCGGTTTGTATACTTCTTATATATGTTTTTATGATGTTTAAGCAGTGCAGGATTTATCTATAGGCTTGACAGGTTGAACCCTGGGGCCTCAAAATCTAGGGGGTATACAACCAAGGTGTATGATATCCTTGACAATGCAATAAGCCTTTCATACATATGCTGTCATTACGCACTGTAATCTCTAAATCGCCCTTCATTAAATTGTCCGGGCAAATCTACATGTATGTAAATTAAAATATTTACCTTAACATGTTTAATAAGAAAAAAAGCAATGTACAAAAATGTAAGTGATATTTATTTTTGTTATATTCATCTGATCTTTTCCTTTCCCTTTTACACTTTTGGTACAATTTACCATGCCAGCAAAAAATGTTAGGCCTCCATCTTAATGTATAATGTGCCTCAAAGTAGAAAACTTCACTTTATTTTGATTTATGTCTTTTTCTTTTTAAATTATTTGTATTTAATCTTGATTTTTTTGCTACTTTATAGTTGTATTGGGTTTTACTTTGATCAGCAGAACTGCATTTTCTATGTTGCATTTATTTGTTTTCAAAATAAAAATACTTACACGTTTTTTTCATTTCGTAATTACCTGACCTAAGTCAAATCATTATCTATCACATGAGACGACTTCACTTTTTTTTTCATTATCATCTTTCTATACCGTATTCTAAAATGACATCATTCTTTCGATTTGTAAACAAACGAGCGATTTATCAATTAGGTATAATCTCATTAACACATGCGCCAGTGCATGTAACTGACTTTCTCGTCGTAAATGAACATGTTGATGAATTATCGTCTGCTCGAATTTGGTAGCATAAATTGTGTGCGACATATTCCGCAATTGTAAATATAAATAACTGTCTTCCAATCAAAGTACAAATGTATACTACCGTATTTGTACTCTTAGACATATCAGAATGGAAATAATTCATGGAAGCCAGAATGTGTTTTGAATTTTAACATGGGTTGGTGGATATTAGTAAATTTTATTCCTCGCCCCTAGCTCTGGATAAAATACTAATATCCACCAACCCATGTTAAAACTCAAAACATATTCTGGCTTCCATGATTTATTTATTAAATAGTATTATGCCAAGGGCTCCGGTGTGTGGAGTTTATATTTCACAACCCAAACGCTACGCTCGAGTTTGCAATTTGTATTCAGACTTTTACTACGTAATCTGCTAAGTCAAAGATTATTAAAGAATCGTCTCATTTTATCTTTCAATAAGGTTTTCCCCCAGCGATAGCAATACCTTGTTGAAAAATATTCCGTTGGTTGCGCACATATGACCAAAGAAGGTATTTGCAATTAAACTCTTTGTTACATATACATGTATATAAAAACGTTTGTGTTACGAAGATTAAATATATTTTGCATAAGTTCAAGATTAAGACTACATTTATATGTTGTTTTAAGAAGAGTTTGAAGATACCAAAGGAGTAATCAGAATCAATAAATTAAAGAAGGACAGACAACACAATGGCCAAAAGAAAAAGAACAAAAGGACTAATAACGCTGCTCATCTAGTGTTGGCATTTTACTCACATGTGGAAAAATACTTACATGACCGCAACGCTTAAATGAGAGGGGAGGTTTGGGCAAATAAAACTAGTGTAACCCCGTCATGCTTTATTGAAGTGCCTTGTAGATAGCCAGGAAAGATGTCTGTCATATATATATGTGTGCTAGGAGTAGTGAATTTATCTTTGTTTCTACGTTTTTTCTATTAGATCCGACATTGTTGTATTATTTTTCGTTTTATTTTTTATTGACTAGTAATTCGGTTCAAACACGGGACATTTTACTTTCAAGTTGTTGATGGAATTATGTCGACAATAGGATCCAGTTTTGTTCAAAGAAATATCGTCTCTTGGAAGAAGGATTGTTCTGTTAATTACATGATGTCGGAAGCGTGTCGGTGTATGTCGGAACTAATTGTTTTTTCTACACAATGTCGGAAGCGTGTCTGTATATGTCAGAACTAATTATTTTATCTAAAAGCATGGCCATATCGTATATAAATAGACATTATATGAAGATGTATTAGCGTAATATTCAGTTAAAGATAATACCGATGGAAGCACATCAGTGGACAGATACATTTCAATATTAAGGAAGTCCGGTTTTTTTACATTATCGGCCGTCAATGGCATATTTTGTATGTTCTAAGAATAATGACATTACATACGAGAGAAACCTCTCAAACAAATGTCATATTTAGAAGTGAATAACTTTATATTTACATGATACTTGATACTAATAGGGCTTGATTTTGTGTACAATCAAATCACGATGAATTAAAATAACATACATTGTAGTATTTTACTGCTGCCTACCACCCACTAAAATGAAAGATGAGTGAAGAGTGCCAAAGTTACAAAAATGTTTTGAAACACCTTTTATATAAAACAAAATTACAAAAAAAAACCAAAAACAAACAAACAGACAAAAAACAACAACAGATTATCAATAAGCGCTTAAGACTTTCAAGCAGTAACACCTTTAAAAAGGATATTGATGTTGACCTTTGATCTTGAGACCTTTTCTAATATCAAAAGCAAATGTAAGTCAATAATGTCAATTACATGTTATAAGTGTCTATATAGTCTGTTTTGTTTTGAGAGATCTAAACGTTAAGTTGATTTTGGTTTGCTCTGTCTTTTTATGGCCTGGTGTCCAGTTAAATGATTACGATATTTGATAAAAGCAGTTACTTGATAATATAATACATTCTAATGATATATTATACAAGATGGAAGCATAGGGGATAAAGTATAACCAGTGAATACTTGTAACGCTAATGTGTCTTACAACAAATTTAATGTCATGCAAGCAATGTTTATTCTTCCATTTTGATAGTTATTTACATTTTGTAGGCGCCAACCTCTAGTCATGTTAAACTGGAGTTTCTGCAGATGTCAATTGCAGGCATTGGCTGTTTGTTTGATAGACTGGATATTTATGATGGACCTTCTAGTTGTATGTATTCATGATAGCTTTAGGACTGTTTGCTCATTCACACATTCATTTTTAATGCACAAGGTAAAGGTTACGTTAGTTGACAGTCACCTTTTGCCGCAGGTCACTGAGTAATGTGACTACATTAAGTTGTATTGAGAACTCACAACAATAGTGGTGATAGTCAGTGTAAATCTTGAGGAATACATTAAATGCTGACGTTAACAACCTTTTACTAGTGCAAAAACTAACATGTGCACCATTTTTACATCAAGATACTAGCATATAAACGAATCGGAAATCGAATATATATATGTCCATAACAATATACTACTATTGATGAAAATAATGAATGAAACCTCAAGCTAATTATAGGTTCACAGTTGTCAGTAGATATCAATGTTGTTTGTTTGTTAGTACATAATCAGATTTGCAGGACGTTTATTATATTTACATGATATAATATATATATATCAATTTCTTATTAATAAAATGTGACTCGTATATGTAATTCATATCTGTATTCTCACTGGAATAAAATGTATATCCGGAACAAAGAAGAAAATAAACTTACCAGAACTATATCTAGTTGGATATTCTTTATATGTCCATATTGTAATTGTATTATTTGTTCTCTTGGTAAAACACAAAGAAGAAGAAACAGCATGTTTATTGCGTCATTGCCTTCGATTTGACTGAACTGGGTATCCAACCCACAATCATTCCAGGTCTAAACAAGGAAGCTAACCATTACCTGATCAATGTAATACAATGTCTTTTAAATAGTTCAGTAAACATTTCAATGTTGATGTCCTTGGTATGTTGAATGTCAGATGCGGTTATTTCCAATTTGTGAAACTGAAAGTGACATGCAAAGCCAAGTAGATTATTTTCATCATTGTAGATTCCCCAAAGTTGGGTACATATTTCCACTCAAAAGTGAAAGGGCTTATGGTTCTTCTCCAAATTTGGATAGGGAATGGAAATGAACCTAATATATAACACGCTAATAGATACACTTAAGCTCCTTCCTTTTATGCCTCCAATATGAATACTAGTATTTTGACCATCATGCTACATTATTAAGTAGCATGTTTAATATGGAATTTCCAGGCCATGAACCAATTTTCTTTGGTGTCTTCGTGCGTACAAAGTAATATCTAACCATTGCATAAATCTACATTTCCATTGTTGTTTAGTCGACATATATGTCTGTATCTTTCATTTTACAAAACAATGAATCCAAATTGATATTTGAAGCTTCATTTGTATAAACATGCTTAATTTATCTTTAAGTTGCAATTTGGTATGATGAGACTGATTAACCGGTGTAATGGTATTTTTGTTTTATTATTATTATATTGTTTGATAAATTTGTTCCATGATAATACGTCTATTACGAGATCACATAAATACATATACCTTTAACATTTCAATGTTGATGTCCTTGGTATGTTGAATGTCAGATGTTGAATGTCAGATGCGGTAATTTCCAATTTGCGAAATTGAAAGTGACATGCAAAGCCAAGTAGATTATTTTCATCATTGTAGATTCCCCAAAGTTGGGTACATACTGTGGAGATACAAATCCAGATATAATTGTTTCAAGTGGAAATGAAATGTTGGTGGTTTTTACCGCGGACTATATGATAGAGGATAAAGGTTTTCTGGCTGAGGTTAAATTTAACACGGATATAGAAGAACTTGAAACTAAAGCTACAGACAAAGGTACAAATAGACGTATGCTGTAATTGTTTTATTTATATATTGAATGTTTTTTTTTATATGTCTTACGATTTCCTACGATAGACCATGATGGAGCAAGTAGTTTTGACTATTGTATATGTGGCAATACATTTTATAAGAACAGCAACCAGAATATATCCATGAAATTAATTTACACCCGCCAATTTTTATTGTGTACTAAGACAGGAAAGTGAGCAGCTATGCATTTGTGTGTTAGGAGTACCGACATTCCCGCTGTGTGTATTTTTGAACTGTCCCGATTGTGTGTAGGTCCGTCGTATTCGCATGGTAGCTGGATCTACGACTACATATGCAATAAGTGCCTATCACCACTAGCGTTGTGAGTTCGAATCCCGCTCATGGCTAGGTGTACTCGATACAGCATTATGTGATAAAGTCTGTCAGTGACATGTGGCAGGTCGGTGGTTTTCTCCGGATACTCCGGTTTCCTCCTCAAATAAAACTGACCAACACGATATAGCTGAAATATGTTGAAAATGGCGTTATAGACCATAATATATCCTAACCTAATCGATTGTGTGTGTTTTTTGTTTTTCATTTTATTATTAAATGTATTTTTAATGCAAAGGAACATGTTTCAACTAACGTTAACTATATCAGATGTTCGTTATATCCGACGTCCATTTGATATAGTCAACTCTTTAACTCCTTATTAACAAATGTCACCGACGATAAAGTTTAGCATGTTTTTTTTCAAAACAAAATTATTGTCTATTATACACATTTTAAACTATAACTTGCGTCATAGAAATTCTTTTGAACTAATTACATGGATTTTATGTAGTATATTTTATTATTAAGTGGTTTTATATTATAATGGTTCAACTAGTATTTTCTTGCTAAAAAAATCTTCTATTTTTCATCCAGTTATGTAGTTATGGTTTCTAGATAAACTGGACTGAAAAAGGCAAAGAATGCCATCTACCAAAAATCTTATTTTTCATCCAATTTAATGTATGTTTTGATAAAATAATAAGGAACGATTGTATTCATGGAAATGGGCTTAAAAGCGTCCAAATCTCGAAATGTGTCCTATTTGGAAGGTATTCATCTATTTATTTTTGTTTTTCCTTTGATTGGCTTGATACATGTAGTATTCCAGCGAATACCATCTATTAGTTGTGGTTTCCATGTAAAATTGATTGCGGTGGTAGTGGTACATGAGGAAATCCTTGTCGATTTAATAAAGTCGTATCATGCTCCGGGCTGTGTAGTCTTATTTTGCAAGTCCGATTTTGAACGGGTGTAATTTTCGTTGATATTCCTTATATAAAATGTCCTGGTTGTTTTTATAAACCGATTGGAGCTATCTCTTATGATTTCTTCGATAAAAGGGACCAAAGAGAGCCAATAGGACCAACACCAAAAATATATTTTAAGTCTATTGGAATTCTTTTGAAAAGTACCTGTATGAAGTGTTCCAACAGATTTGTTTTGCGATTTGATCCACTTACTTGTTTTGAATTCATTTTTATTTAACTGTTTTATACCTTTGCTAACACTAAGTTTCATATGCTGCAGCTTGGTGGAATGGCGATGTATATTAAATTGTCTTAGGCAGTGATAGTTTATCTAGAAAAGCATCGGCAATTTGAGGGCGGAATCAATCAGTTTTCTGGTAAAACAGCAAATGCCACTAGTGGAGCGGGAACTGCTTACCCTTCCGGAGCACCTGACTTCACCGCCAATTTTTAGTGGGGTTGGTGATACTCGATCTTCAGCTTAATGTGTAATGGTTTGTAGATCACTGTTCGTTTTATTGTCCTATTTCGGTTGGCCATTGAGTTGTCTGTCCTTCGATATACGGATTCTAATTACCCGTTTGGGATTTTCAAACTCTTCTTTGCAAAAAAAGAAAGGGCATACATATGATTTTCAGAGTCAGTGATATAGACATTTTTGGAAGCTTAAATTTGGATGTGAATGCTTGGTTTTTCATTGGTTAATCAGTTGTATTGGTAGAAATGTGCTTTCAAATTTCTCTGAAAACGTAACGTAGCTGAAAATTATTTGTGCTTATAGTCAGTTAAACGATTAAAATGGGAACATACCTACAAACACAAATATTATTCATAAGACAGGTTATTCTCCTCAAAAAGGATATATTGTTTGCTGTAAGCAAACAAACTACACGTACTTGTGCACTTAAGAAGAGCTGAACCGAAATCAAAGAACAATGTATTAATTAATTAGATGATCATATCGTTATGAAAGCCCAGTAAAGATGTTAAATAATAACAATGTGGGGGTACATTGTTGACACTACGGAAAATACTACAGCGATTGTAAAGTAAACATTTAAAAATAAATATCACAGCACATTAAGTTTACATAAGTGATGACGGTAATCATCTGTAATCTATCGTTTGTCATCCAGTCCTGATATGTCAATAGCTTTGAACCTTCTTCAGCACAATCAAGAGCTTTCAGCATTGTTAAATTCATCATTTCATCCGCCTTTTTGAAATTGTGCCCTTACGTTTGACGATGTTCATTCTGTTTAACAAACAATATGCACTATCATGAGTAATGGAGGCATGACATCCGTTTTCCACCACAATGACCTATCTTAGGGGGGAAACACTCCTAACGACATCTAACGACATCCCGATATTTTATGTAGGGGTTATATCCATGATCTGGTAATCTCTTTTTTCTTTTTTTTCACATTTAATACGTTTTGCCATTTCAAATTCATTGGTTTTGTCCTAACTGACATAAGCAAACTAGGCCAGTAATGAAATCGGGCTTAAACTATCGCAATATAACATGGCAAGTGCAAAACTAACAGTATCCGAGACTGTGCAGGAACATCGTCCACCAACGTTGCCTCTTCGGGAGCAATGCTAATTCTGTCCTAATGTCCAAACAGTAGATTTAGTAGATTCTCCTACCACGTGATAGTCCATGACCACAACCAGTACGATTTCAACTTCGATAAATATTTTTCTCTGTTTAGTCTTCTTTTGTATGAATTATTTTTGTCATTTTCTACCGGTTTGTAAAATAGACATATCTTGCAGAATCAGACTGCGACTTGAAAATAAAAAATGATATGGAAGGAACCATAACCAGCCCAGGCTACCCTGCAGTCTACCAGAATAACATGGATTGTACCATAACAATCATTTCACCCATAGCTGACCACCAGATAATGATCAAATTTACTCATTTAGAGATAGAGGACTCACCAAACTGTACATTTGACAGAGTTTCTCTTTTCCTTGACTCTTACTCTGGTAATGTAATTGCTTGTGATTAATTTCTAACGTTTGGCTATATGACATAATGTAATAGGATGTCTAGACGAACACACGTCAGATTAGATTAACGAGCAAAGGAGCACTTCCGTATACAACAAGCAAAAACAATAGAAAAAAACATACAAGTAAAATAAAAGAAGGCAAACACGAGCTCCAATAAAATACAGAGTTAGCATTTACTGTCCCTTAGTGAAACCTCTTGTAAAATTATAATTCTCAAAGCCAGACAAGGAAGCAGAAAACTCAAGAACATATTGGAAACATGTCTGCAACAATAGAGACAATAGAATTACATACGAATCCGCCAACTCATGATGTCGACAATAGAATTGTTATCGCAATTGCGTAATGTCCGGATTCTTGGACTATATTAGTGTTTGGTGAGCAGTTGTCGGAATGTTTTATAGAATTAATATGAAAGCCATTGGATCAAAATTTTTGTAATACAATGCTTTACTCTTTTTTAATATCACTGATTCCTGTAGCTGACAGAAGAATTGAAAACAGTTTAAAAAAATAGCATTAATATCTTAAAATATATATGTTCGGAAATAATATAAAACGTTCAAGTTCATAAAAAAAGTAGATATCTAATTTAGTGCATACGACGCGATTCTGGAATGATATACAAAATTATTTGGTTTTCCAATCTTTCGATATTGAGCCTACCTGATGAAGGTTATTTCAGAAACACGTAGTGCGCACTAAATTAGATATCTACGTTTATAATCATCAGGTACGTCTATTGTCAAATGATTTAGAGCCTCTTGGAGCAAGTTATCCAAGCAGATTCAACTGATCAAAGAAGTTAAAGTTTAATTGTATTTAATTAATACTCTCTAATAAAGAGTTGTATTGTTTTTTTTTATTAACTTAATAGCTCATTTTCTGTTTTATCGTTTACTGTAGAATCTCCAGATATAGATCTCTGTGGATTAACAACACCAGGTGAACAATATTTCTCCAAAGAAGGATCAATGAAAATTCATTTTTCATCTGATGCTATGATCACATGGTCTGGTTTTTCTGCCAATTTCAATGTCATACCAAGGCAAGGTAATAATTGAAAACATGTACATTGAGTACTCAGTATTATTAATGTTTATTGTACGTCACAAACATCACTTTATTCGCAAAACAAATGTCTAATATTACAGTATTTTTAATATAAAAAACGACTTGGTCTATCTATATTAGACTTTATTTAATAAAAATATAGATATCAAATTTAGTGCGCACGACGCGTTTCTAGAATAACCTTCATCAAGTATGCTCAAAATAAAAAGATTGGAAAACCAAATAATTTAAAATATGTCTGTAAAAAAGGTGACTTACGGTTGGCTCTATGACATGGTGTTTTTCCACAAAAGTCAAATGGGTGTGATATATAGATTTAGGAACAAGTGTACATTGCCAGTGCCACCAACGACCACTCTTAACAAGCAGTTTCTGACGTGTTCGATATGTGACATTCATTTACACCCCTGTGAAATTTGCTTCAGAGAAACTAGGTATCATGTGTATATCTCAAGTTTTATTTTAATATGGGACGAAGTCCCAACTATGGTAGAAATATCAATTTTTTTCTATATACTAATGACTAAATTTTCATGCACCGGAAATGACATACCGGAAGTCAATACATGGTTAAATCTGTGCAGAAAATCGGATGCAGACGTTTCGTAACCTGGTCGTTTCGTACCTACATCGGGACTTACAAAACGATGGAAGATATGGGTCTGGGTCCCCCTATTTGCCACCTCTTTTAAGAAAATCTGGATCCACCCTCGGTCTACTTTGAATTGAAAAAATATTATAGGTCCATATATCCGAGTTAATATTGTTTAAAAAAAATATTGGACTTCGTCCCAAGTTAGGTAACACCTATTATCATATTACAACACATTTCGACAATTTGTTAGTAATTTGGAGAATTACATTGTATGCCTAGTTCGGTCTAATGTTATTTTGTACCAAGAATATGAGATTAAAAATGTAAGCTATATTATTGAAGCATGCACATGTGATATGTATAAGCAGAACAAACTTACATTTTCAAATCAGTTATCTGTCTCTCTATATGATACGGAAATAAGTAGAACACGCATTGTCCTCGTGTATCCTATGTGTGTTGAATCAGGTATTGGGATGTCCAGAATGAATTCCGCTCAAAGACCATGTTCGGTCGACATTTCTACTTTATGTTATATTGTTAATTTGTTGCAGAACGAATCTAATATAAAACTGTATTTCTCGTCTTGTTTTTTGTGTATCACGTATATATGACGTGTACCACGATAGTTGTGTAAAAGTCAAGTTATTGTCGCTATTATATATAATGACTGTCATATACAGGGTAGGAGATGCCGAACCTTTCGGTACACCTGTCTCACTCTCTTATTATTTTTTTGCTCGCTTTGACCAATATTTTGTTGTTTTTTCTTCTTTGTTTCTATGTTCCCCTGAAGTAGTGTTTTGTCTCTCTGGATTGTGCATGTTTTGTATTTTTCTCTCTCACTTATTTAGATATCGGTACTGTTTGAAACAGCAATGCAATATTCTTGAGGCTTGTTGGAATACATAACGAACTTGTTATTAACATGCTTGGATTGGATGATGGGTGTTCAATTACACTTTGCTAATAAATATGATGGAATGTGACACTAGTTAACCACGATCAAACAATCTATTAATCAATTAATGTAATGCTGATACCAAGCGTTACTGATGTGGGAAAGAAGATATGAAGCTCATGCTAAACGTGCTTGAGACTGCAAATAATGAAATAAAATATACATCATTATCTACGATTCCTGTTTTACAGAAATAATCTAATGATGAATTCACAGTTTTATGAAATTTCAAAGTCTTGTGATATTATATTGACAAACACAGACAATTATCATTATCAAATGTATCAGTGATATCATGCTAGGTATACATAGCAACCTTTTATAGTCAGGTCTTTGATTGTAATACAATATTCATTTATTTCCAAGGCCACATTTATCATAGGTTATTTAGTAAGGACGGGGATGGTTGTAAATGAAGAGAATATTCAACTTTACAATTTTACAGTGTGGTATTTTTTGTTTTTCATTGTATTCTTTAATATTAAAATTTCACCGAGTGAAATTAAGTTGCTGGCATTTTTATATTTGATGGTATTGTGACTCTAGCTACTCGAACAAGTCTAAGCTATAAAATCGAAAAATATATTAGTTGCCAGCTTGTGTCAATGCAACATGCGTTCAATAAAAATCACGTCACCGGAAGACGACAATTTACAGAAGTCAAATTTGACAGATGGTTATTTAAAATAAAAATGAATATGTAAGGAAACAAAACACGTGTTCAATGTTTGAATGTACAACGGTCATGTATGAATGCATGAAATCACCCAGGTATGTTGTCCGTAGTTTGTCCGATAATGCATATGACTTATTGTATGCATCACGACATTATTTATATAGTCAATTAAGAACGTCATGTTAGAATCTACATTTGACCCAGAGAATCAAAACGTGTTTAATTAATTGCAATGCATGTTGCATGGCCATACATCAAGTATAATCTTCATTTTCCTTAAAAATATACATAATGTTTTGTACAGTTTGTTTTCCACGGTGCCAAAACGACAGTGTGTGTGTAAAAGATGGAGCACATTACAGGTATTTATGTAGACGAATAAAGGCTACGCAAAACCCGAGATCTTTTTCCAGTACATGGACAATCCGGATACAACAACACAAAAGAAACCACAAATATGAAATGCATTGATAGAACAAAATCTGGGACAGCAAAAAATAAAAATAATAAATAATGAAACATGAGTGAGACCATGTGTTCGTAAGAGGTAGGCATACACTATCTCACAAATAACAAAAGCTCCGAAATTTATATCAAATATATATGTTCTAAAGTAATGTTGTTTGCATTTCACTCACGAAGCCGCCCTATTATTATTGTTAATACGATCTTGAAAAAAGACTATTTGTGCCATATTAAATGTAAGAACATGATTTAAAAAAAGGTTTAATTTTTGAAATCACGTCGCATATTTGCAAATGGTCTATTTTATTAATTTAAATATTAGACCAAGCAACGATTAAAGCTATTTTTTATGTATCAGTATTTCTGATTTTGTATTGATTTTTTCTTGTACGTGATAAAATTAGAAGTTTCAGAATTTTTAGAAGCCAAACACATTCATATATCTAATAACTTGTCTAATAATAAGATATTGAAGACACTCATATTTCTAGTGGGTAGATAAAACATTCTTCAGCTGGAGAAATTACAAGTGCTGTGCGTTTGTTCTCACAACAATTATCTAAGGAAACCATAGAGGAGTAATACTTTAAATACAACGCTTTTATTGTTAACTTATATAACATATCTGACATACTTTTCTATAAAAATATATTACATAAACAGAACCACTCATTACATAAACTTAAAAAATAGGATATAGTGTGAAAAAAGGTTGAGGATACCAAGCGATAATCAGAGGGCGTAGATCAAAGGACAAAAATGGCCAAATGAAGAAGGACAATCAATGATCTGCAAGTGTTCACCCCGGATTTTATTGGGTTTCGTGTTACTCGATCCATAGTTTTATGTGTATGTTATTTAGGTCGTTGCTTGTCCTTTTGTACTTTTTCTTTTCGCTATTGTGTTGTCTCTCGACATACCGATTCTGATAACCCCCTTGGTAGCTTTAAACTCTTCTGCCTACAAAGCAATATACAGAAAGCGTAAGATTTAAGAACACGAAAAAATCAGATGCTCCAGAAGAGTCACAATTCCTGTTGCTCCATTAATGCCACCCGTCATGAAACTGTTAAGAAACAACTTGATGTTGGTATCCAGCACGATTTCCATATAAGATTAATATCATGTTGGACATCAACATTAAGTTGTTGTGTTTTCAATCTACATCCTGGTGAACTTTGGTGCTAACTTGTTGTTTTGTAGATGCATCCAGGGAAGTAAATGTTCGACAAATGTTTGCAACAATGGTTTCTGTGTCAAGAAAGGACTGGCCGAAGTCCGATGTTTCTGTTCTGATGGTTATAAAGGATTGTTTTGTGCGGAACAAATAGACATAGTAAGTGATCATAAATTGAAAACCACCTTGATAGTATTACATGTATATGTTAGCGGCAATAAGTGAAATCAGGCATTAAGCTTAAATCCTAGGCAAAAAGCTAATGCCTAAAATTTCATGCATTAAGCTTATTTCCTGAAATGAATTGATGAAATTTTCACCTATTGCCAGACTAAATTTTACACCCACATAGGAACCCAAACATATAGGAATACAACAATATAGGTCTTAGTTTCTACGCTGAAATGGTTAAACTCCGTCAATAGGTACGTACCCTGCTTCTGTAGGACGAACTTATATGCAACTTAACATGACAGGACGTAAATATGTGCCTTATGTATTGAAGAACGCCACGCTCCTTGTACATAACAGACAAATTGCAGCAACTCATACGGAGCAACAGTTTGATAAGAATGTGTGGTTCGACCGTGCCTATTGCGTGTTGTTATATAACATTTGTCAGAATAAGGGCCATCATCTACGCCCCCCCCTTTTGTACCCATATTGCTTATTTAGAGTGATGTTTGCATATCTTCAGATATCATATTAACAGGAAGTTTACTTTTCTATTATTTAAAACAAATCTATTAGAATTGAATATTATGTTTTGTATGGCAAGCCCGATGTCAGCTATATTTCTGTGTTATTTCTGATCAGTAGGGGATACCAGAATTCCATTGGAAATCCACTTACTGTAGATTGTAAGAAAATGTCCATATCGAGCACAACCCGTGTTAGAGGTTAGTGCGAATCTATACCTGATTGGTGAATGGATGTGACTATTATAGACCATGCCAACACGAGATTTATGTCAAAGTACAAATGCTTGTGTGATAATTGCATTCAAAGACTACACTTAGCAAATATCAAACCCCATGCATACATCACTGTTTCTTGTTACAATCAAGAAGTTCATTGATAGACCTATCCTAGTGCCATTTATTTACTTACACGATTTGTTGTTTGTATACGTCCCTATCTTTATGACGACATCTTAAATACTGCTGACGTTAACTATGCAACAAATCAATCAATTAACTCTCGTTAGAGGTTAATCAATCAGGTGAACTCACGTTGTCCGATCAAACTTTGTCTTTCATCATGAACTAATGCTATTATTCACTGTTGCAGTGTTTATCCAAAGTTATTGACCCTAAGCGAAAATCCTACCGCTTATATCATGTTATTTCTGGAGTAATTGAGCTTTTTTATGTTCATGGAAATCTCGTTAGCTATTCTATTAACTTAGAAAATTCATTATAATAAAACTAATTTCTGGATTAAGGCTCTTGTTTGATATATGTTATTGGTGAAATTCAAACTTCGTCTTAGTTCTTGGCGTTTTACATCAAAGTCACGAATGTCTATTGTTTCGAGCGTTTAGAGATCAGTTACAAGGAAGAGTTCTTCATAATAATATACGTTGACATGGTGCTCATTAAGGATTCCAAAATTTCTTTGAAATGACAATGTTACATTGTAATCGTTTCTTTGACTCTATTATAAATAAGTAACAAACACAAGTTTATATTACGGAAGATGCTGTGATGTTTTGTTGTTTTTATATTGTTCTAACGTTTGCCATTGCTTAGAGAGTCATTGAACAATATTTGTCTTTAATTTAAAAACAAAAACGTCTTCCACCTTTCAATATATGTTTGTATATTAATTCCATCAATGTGATTAGTTGATTCTTACGATTTAAGAAAAAATAATTTCGATTTTTAAATATGTTGACACAAAACATGCATTGTTTTATATTTTACACTTGTATGAACATACTCCACCTATGAAATGATAAAATTTTGCCATAATTATCCGGAATATTTAATAAAATGACATGAATTATAGCTAAAACGTCAAATTTTGCTTGTAAGACGTAACAAACTATGTGCATTTTACTTAAACCAAAAACAGGCGCGCTCTTGCAGAAAGCGTGAAACGCGCGAAATTTTGTATGACAATTTTACGTCATATTTTCTCTGTGATGTCATATGAAAAAATACGCCGTTTTGAAGAAAAAGAGGATATTTTCCAAAATTCCGAATTCACTTGCTTCTGTAAGATTCGAAGGAGTGGTAGAGTTCTTCAAGTTAGACTTATAATAATGATAAAATATGAAAACATTCGATTCTGATATTTGATCAAATAAAAGTACCAAGAATCGTGTATAGAATACTAAATTTTCACAGCTTTGGACCAACGCATAAAAGCCCCACGTCTGTTTTCGGATGTCTTGCAAAAATGTCCAACGTCGAAGTTTTACGATTCCACGTAACGAAACAGTCATAGTAAGACGTCATATAGTAAGATAAATGTTTAAATTGTGAAAAATGGTAGTTTATTATAAAAGTACATATACTGAATGAGACACAGAACAATTTTTTATCTACTCTTAAAAAGCCTTTTGGAGCAAATCCGAATGTCTTGCAGTTTTGTCCACTCAGCGATTTTTACGTTGTTAACCTTATACAACCATTATGTACGTTGCTAATGTTCAACCGCATTTTAAAACATGGCAAAATTGTTGACTGTTATATTATTAGAGATATTCCTTTAACCTCACCAAAGCTCTAAATTTATCCATATTATACTTTAAAGTTTTCCGCATAAATAAAAAATGAAGATAAATTAAGCATGTTGTTTACAGACGATATGCTCACGGAAATCCTCAGAACTCTATGATAGTTGGAGTGGCACCTCTGATCGTGGTTCAAAAATTATAAGAGGATTGTATTACGACAGGGTACAAAACAAGCCATTTTTATTCCAACTAATTCCTCGGAAAACTGCCGCGTGTTATTCTGTCACGATCTGTTTCATTTGTTCTGAATTAGAAAGAGATAAAATAACTATTCCGAAGAGTTACATCTTGACATTCTTCAGTCTTTAGATACATGTATTAAAAAAATAAAGGAAATGTTATCATAAAAGCTACACCTTGATTATTGTTATACTACCCTTTCGCGAAGCGATGGGTATACAGTATTAGGAATAGCTGTCCGTCGGTTCATTCGTCCCTTCGATCGTATCGATAAAAACCGGAAAACCAAAATAATAGATAGCACGATAAATATATCTTGAACTGAATAAAACGCATTCAGGTTACCTTGGATTTGATACCAGAATTTTCGTCCTAAAACGTCGAAATTTGACGCTACCGTATAAGACGCATTATCGTGCGCCACGTCGAATTCTTTATAGATATTCAAGAGGGGAGGATTGGGATTACATTAACAGGTTTAGCCCCGACATATTGTGTGCCTGTCCCAAAGCCGGACCTGGATTTCTAAAAGCTTATGCCCTGGTACTTTTGTTGTGTTCAGTGATTTCATTTAAGAGAGGTGATTGTTGGTATTATTGATATTGGTGGGCCATGATATTGATGACCATCACTGTTTACAGTTTCTTTTCATAAAAGAAAACTAAATATAAAAATACTCATCTGATGCATCACAATCAATCGTTTGTAAATTCCTCAATATATTAATGTGTCTAATTTTAGTTTATTTACTAAATTACAAAATCTATTGATTGCACAGTAAACTATGGGAAGTTTTCAGTTATGTAGACAAAGAACTAGAACAATTTACAATTTAAATGCTATTTTCAATATATTGCCTTTGAATACGCAGAAGGGTAACATGTTGCTCCATTTTTATTAGCTCTCACAACCAAATGTAAGCTATTTACATCACTTGGCGTCCGTTGTCTTCTGTCGTACGCCGTAACCGATTTTCAAAAATCTTCTCCTCGAAAAATTTGACGAGAGAAATAATCAGATGGAAAACCCCAACACATATATTATAGAAGGAAACAATAGATTGTTGCCCGGTCGACAACCCATGACATCCGGAAGTCTATGGAAAACCTGTATTTAATCCGGTGACGTATTGTTATTATTTTTTTTACCGGGAATTATTTTGTTGTCTTCTATAAAGCAAAACATTCAAAATTGAGATTGAACAGAGTAGAATTTAATTATGGAATCAAATCTCTTTCGTCTTCTTCTAAAAAAAAAAAAAAAATGCTGCACTGATGAAACCTAAATTGTTTGCATGCGTTTAGTTTTATGATCCTATTTACTGTATAGTATCTTCATCCTTTGATTTATAAAATCTCAGTCAGTTTATTGTAATTGTAATTTTATTATTATTTAATATATTATTAAGTGCACGTGTGATTCCAGAAGGTTTTAATTATCATGATGGCTTCATTATTTAATAAATTAATTAATATATTGTCAAGCGCACGGATTCTGATTACCCCTTTGGTATCTTCAAACACATCTTGATAGACTTTAGTAGTAGGTTAATGGAAATTTTAAAAATTTATAACTGAATTTGTATTATTTGATTATTTTTACACAATGTGAATTAGAACATTCACAAGCAAATAGTTCCCATTATTTCTAATTTAAGAAAAACTATTTCAAGGTTATGTTATAAAAATTGCGCGATTAAATTCTTTCACTGCAGGCCATGTAGGATGATAATTGCGTTATTCTGCTTTACATAAAATCCTATAAGTAGTGATGCTATTCCCAAGTGAGAACTGTTAATTCAATAATATAACTTAAAGTCATCTCACGTTTAACCAGGACTGGTTACTTGATAAGTATAGCAATGAATAAATTAGGAGAATGGAGTGCAAAGAAAGCATATAATCATTTCACGTGCTGAAAAGAAAGTTTAAACAGTGATGATCAACATTCTACCAATCCAATATCAATAAAACGAACCACCACTTATCTCAAACCAATAAACACCAACACGAAATTCCGGTTCTGGCTTGTTCTCGTAATCTCAAATCTTAATCTTATTCTATCTACTTTGAAAATAGAGTTTAAATTGTATTAGTCAATAATTTCACCAATATTAACAAAACGTACAATTTCCTTTCACGTCAAATCATCTGAATTATATCACTTCTGATGACAAATAGGAACACTGCTGATTCAAACGTTAGATACTTTTTAGTATGATTCTACCATAAAAGATATGATATTGTAATTAACCATTACATCTTAAGAATGTGAAATTAAAGAAATATAATCTATGATTAATTATATTTTGTATGATAACTACATTTTTAATGAAGTGTATGATGTCCATTTCGTATCGTTTGATAGGTTATATTAAAACAGATTCAATGCGCTCAGATAAGAAACAATTACAGATACCAAAGGGTGCTGAGTAGAAACCGTAAACCGTAGTAGAACAGACAATGCTATGACAACCCCCCCCCCCCACAACATTGATCACTAAAACACTACACAGACAAATAAAGATTTAGCAATACGAACCTCACTAGAAATCGGGT
Source organism: Gigantidas platifrons (assembly GCA_002080005.1). Classification (NCBI taxonomy): domain Eukaryota; kingdom Metazoa; phylum Mollusca; class Bivalvia; order Mytilida; family Modiolidae; genus Gigantidas; species Gigantidas platifrons. The sequence continues at coordinate 303,644 of MJUT01028922.1, read as the reverse complement.
ATGAAATCAATAGTTCTGGAAGGGTAAGAACATTCTGCTCCCCTAGTGGCACCAGTCGTGCTGCTGAAAGTCATGAAAATGAAAGAACAACGGAGTTGTGACTACCATGTATTATTAATAATCAAGGGTAAAAATAATAGATTTGTTTCTATCTATCCGTCTACATGATAAAAAGAAAGCAATAGTTTACTACAATATACCCCAAATGTATCCCGTTATAAAAATATTACATATTATCTACGCTTTTGGGTAATCCCGTGTCACAGTGTCGTCCACTGAATATGTGGAACTAACTAATCAAATAAACAATTCGCTCTTAGATCTGTACATTCATGAGAGGTTTGTGTTTGCAGAAAACCACTCTTCTTACATGTAGACAACTGCTTGATTGTTTGTCGTCTCGTAAGCAGTATTCCAGCTATATTCATGACGATGAAAAGTTAGTTTTGTGTGTATTGTCCTATTATAAGTCTTTTAGCTCTCTGTTTAGATGTCCGTTACGATCTCCGCATAAACACGATGTCCAGTTCGTCTTTATCTCCGGCTGTTCGTAGAAGGGTTCATGTCTTATATACGTTGTGTGTGTTTGTTTTGTGCAGTGGTGTCCAACACATATTGTGTTGTGATTTTTGATTTGTTTGGCTTCGTCGTGCGTCTTGTGTGCCCTATGTTGCCCGTTTCACTGAACTGTCAATTTTTAGCTGCCCTTTCGGTATTCTCTAACGTTCGTTTACAAACAAGGAGTCGAATTAGTCAACAGTGGATCTTTGAACGGTTGTTTAGAATCCTACTGCATATAGGAAAAGAAGAGAGTGCCGATTAAGGTCGGAAATATTTGCTTTGTAAAAGAGGAATCCACGACAAATGCTAACAAACTGATGTTCATTGGGAACCAATGCAAGTTTTCTTTTACTGATTTACGTCCCTTCAGCAATTTATTCGTCCCGTAAGGCTAGCAAATGCCCTTTCGCAGGGGTTGTATGCCACAGCGGAGAAAATAGGAACTATGTATATGTCCCAGGGTTCATCCAGGAGTGCACATAAACGACAACATACCGCGGTTTATTTGGTGTTTTCGTTGCAAAACACACTCCAATTAAGATGTGTGTCATTATTTCATTGAAATCATATACGATGTTGCTACAAGATGAAAAATAAAACAACACAAGTTTTGAAATGTTACTTTATTTTTATAATAATTTATTTCCAAACTTATTTTAAAATGTCCCTGTAAATCCTTCAACTGTAATCGAGGTTTTTCACACGTGTCTAACCTAAAAATTAGGATTATATATATGGGTAAAGAATATAGTTAATTGCAGCAATATGCAATTTATATTGCTATACATCTATTGAATAAGTGGGGAAACAGGAGAGGAAAACATTACCAGATAAAGCAGTATCGACTATCACTCGTTATATATTCTTTCACACATAATTGATAATAAGAGGTATAATTCGCATGTTGTTTTTTTATTCACATGATATTTTGTTTATTATACGATACTTCTACTAAGACACCAGTCATTTCATAACACACCGAAGGACATTTTCTGACAAAGCATTTCTTCTTTCTTTTATATTAACTGTTTGTGTTAAAAGTGTTGTTGTTATTTGAATCTGATATATGTATTGTGTATACCGCGTTCGTGTTAAGAGGTAGTTCACCTTTTATGATAGGGCTGTTATTTTCTGTGGTAATTGTCTTATCGACTAATCAGGGGTAAATAATATTAATAAAAAGATACAATAAACATCACAAAGGGCTAAGCTGAAATAAGATTCTTCCCCCTTCAGACATAGGTGACAGTAGCCGATTTTGGTTACCCTGTTCAGTCCCTTTGGTTAACATGCTGCCAAAGACTTAAATTATTTGGCTTTCCAATCTTTTGACCTTGGGCGTACCTGGTGATTGTAATTCTAGAAGCGCTTCGTGCGCACTAAATTAAATATCTTCGTTGTATTACTAATGATTTAATAAAGCTTGTTTCTAGATTTTGCCATTCTCCGTTTCTCAGCTTAACCGTAGTGAAATGCTGTGTTATTTAATCATTAATGCACTCAAAATGGTGACACTATGAATGCTCATATAAATATTTTAATGTAAAATTATCTTTTGAAGGAAAACGAAAAACTGATGTTTATCAAAAGTCCTACAGACCAAGTTATAGAACATGGAAAACGTATTGTTTTAGAATGCACAGTCAACGACGATTCAGCAGAGTATATGTGGTTAGTGTGTCAATATTTTGATGTAGGTTTTACAAGACAACAACTAGTCCTAAAGTTTTTAGTATAACATCGGTATGTTGTACAAAATATTAATGTACTGATACAATATTGTTATGTATATATGGATACAGTATTGGTACAATTTTGATATGTATGTATACAACATTAATAATATATTGATGTGTATTGGTACAATATATATGTATGTAGGCAACATTAATAATATTAGTATGTGTAGGTACAATGTACATTTGTATATGTATAAAAACAATCTTATTATAGTATTGTGTGTATTTGTACAATATTAGCATATATGGATACCATATTGTTATCATCGTCGCTAGGATGTGGCCGATCACGGTCCGATATTTTCCACTCATCATTCATGGTCCAACTGGCAGAAATCCCCAGTTATACCTTATTCAATCTGACGTATATGCTATCATAGCCGATTTGTTAAATTGCTTCCAAAGACAATTAAAGTATTTGGCTTTGCAATGTTTCGACTATGAGTGTTCCTGATGAAGATTAAACCAGAAACGCACTGTGTGCATTAAATTAGATATCTACGTTTTTTTTTTAACTTATGGCTTGTCAACAAACATAATATTTACAATCAGCCCATGACAATTAATCGGAATCAAATGGAAATAATGTATTAATATCGTGATTTAGATGCATTTAATAGAAGGAAATTTCATTTAATCGATTATACCACTTTTTTCCCTTTTGTTTATCGTCTGAAAGCTATAGCTATTTTGACTTTATTGTGATATGTGGGATGCGTTGTTTTCTTTTATTAACTAAACAATTCGTTTACATGCATTATTGTACAGAGAGAAATATGTAAATCAATGGAAATAAATAACAAACAAGAAATAGACAAATTATTGGGTATTACGGTGGGACTATTTCCCGTATTCCTGATTTGTTATTTGTATTCTTAAAAATGACAATGACACAAACGTAAAAAATCCAACAAAGGTAGATTCATTTAGGCAAATACATACATAATGGACACTTTCTTCTCTTTCAATAGGTTTTATGAAGACCTAATGTTACAAACAGACAAGGATATTGTAACCATATATCCTGGAGGAGTGTTGGATATTGTAAAGTTCGACAACACATTCGAAGGGCTATACAAATGTCTAGCTACTACTGCATCTGACTTCCTACAGCATGAATTCCGGCTTACAGTGGCAGAACCATGTAATCTGTGTAGGTATTTTGAAATGCTTTGTACCATATAATAGAGCCTCCTTTACTTCAATTTGTTATTTGTCTAAATTGGGATTTGTTTTCATTTTTATTTACTTTGACATCTCTATAGTAGGTCATTCGTATTGACAAAGAAAATGCAAACACATGCCATCAGCTGCAATTGTCAAAAACAAACAACACAAAACAGAATCAATTAAAACGCCCCCTTCAGATAAACGGTTAAAATATTTTTCTTTGACGTCTTTTCGTTAGAGAAAATGAAGAGGTTTAAAGCTATTTTGTAAATATAGCTCCATTCAACATCGTGGATAGTATGACCGGGGCTTTTGCTACCCGATATCACACGAACGTATATCTGGGGAACTAGCTATTTGTCGTAACAAAGATTCGAAATCGCTAGAAATTTTCCATATTTTATTTACAGCCGTATATTTCGACGTTCAACAACAAAACTGAATATCACAATAATAACAATAATACAAATATCAAACAGAGTAATTAAAAATGACTGATAGACAGGATTAATGATAAATATGCCTAATGGTGGTTTATATAACAATTTGCGTTATAGCTTGGGGTTCTTGTATCGAGGATTAACTAAATTATAATTTATCAAAAGCTTGTCAAGTCAAGTTGTGACAGATTATAAAAAATATGTGTTAATAGAATAAATTTTCCTCTGATCTTTGAGACACAATTTTGACAAAAGTGGGGGATAAACTGAATTAATTATTTATACACATAAAGAGATTATTTTGACATGTAAAACAAATGTAACACTTAGTTTAAAAATGGAAATAATAATGAACTATAAAACAAAATTAAATATGAAATATTGAAATCAAGTATTTCGAGAATTACATTTTCCGAGGTACCAAATGTGTCGGTTATAATAGTTTTGTCTCGTCTGTTATAATGTTATGACATTTGTATTTAGACATTATACAAAAATAGCATTGATTAAATGAAAAGACAACTGCTTCAATTTTGATGACACAAATCGGTTTGAATCATATTTCCAATTATTTTTTTAAATCATTATTCTTAAGCTCTTGAAATTTGTTGAGTAGAAATACTTATATTTCAAGAGTATCAGTTTCCAAGCTGTTTGTTGGTAATTGCAGTATGCTGCCATTGAAAACTGTTGACAAAATGCTTCTTTGAAGGTTATACTATATATAATACAATATATACGGGAAAGTCTACCATGATTGAATGGTACATGTATTGTAAACCAATGAATAAAGGTTCATGGTCCATACAATTATAGCTTTGGTATAATAAGACATTTACATGTAGCATATTGGATAATGCCGGATATCTAATATGACAGAAAATACGGAGGAATGTGGGTTATATCATCGGTCGGATAAGACCAACGACAAAAGTTTTGTATTTTTGGCTTCTTCTCTAAGCACACAGCAGTAAGATTTAAGACCTAAACTAAACAGGTGGAGTAATAGTTAGGATGTAAAAATGTATTCCAGATAATCAACATGTCTACGTGTAAGCTTGTTTTCCATTATGTTGATCTATTACAAAGCCTTATAAAATGTACTGTCATCATTAAAACTTGTTCTCGTTAATGGTATGCCTTCGAAATTGTCACCTTAGCGTAAAACAACAATCAATCCATCACCTTTATGACGAAGAAATGAAACAATTCTAGAATAGGACGTATCCCATCATCCAATCAATCAAAATGTTGACCAGTCAAATATTCTGATACGATTTGGTAGCTATGGAATGGAAGTGACGGAATTCAATCTGTTGCCAAAGGTCTGACATTGACGTTTAAGCACTTGTCATTTACGTATATATTAATTGATATGCACATTCTAATTAAAAGGTAGGTATCTAATTTAGCATGCACAACGCGTGTATGGAGATATACATGTAATGAAACTGATATTGAGCTATGATTTTGTTTTCATATTAAGATCAAGGTAATTCATGTGTATGCCCTAAATCCAACTACCTTTGTGCTGGTCTCAACCCAAACTTTGTGCTGGTCTCAACCTAAACTTTGTGCTGGTCTCAACCCAAACTTTACATTTACATCACATGTCATCTGTTGTTTTCTCTTTGTGTTGCAATGTTTTGCATCTATGTCTGTCTGAATTCGTGATGCATTTCACTCAGTTAATATATTAAATTATGTTAAACGGATGTCTCAATTAGCTAAAATGAACGTCATGTATTGGTCGCTTAAGTTTTTTTTATGTAATTGATGTTAGATTTTTAGGCTTTTAAACCCTTCAGGATTAACAAGTATTGATGGGTAACTGGTTGTCGAAACGCGTAAATATCGTTCTCGTATAATAACCCATTATTATTGAAAAAGAAACGGCAAACATATACAATCAGATGCAATTGTCGTAAAACAAACAAAGCAAAACAATACCAAAATACAAAACCAATCACAACACCACCTTAAAATAATAGGCTAAAATATTTTATTACGTAATTTTGTCGTCTTTCCGCTAGAGAAAAATAGCTTTAGATCTATGTGGTAAATATAGATTAATTCAAGATCATTGACAGTTCAGTCTGGTCTGTAATAATGTTATAAATAATGTTATATCATTTGTATTTAGACGTTATACACAAATATAATTTCTTAAATGACAAGACTATGGTTTCAATTTGGATGACATGAATCGGTTTGAATCATATATCCAATTATTTTTTAAATCATTATTTTCAAGTTCTTGATAGTTTTCGATTTGAAATACTTATATTTCAAGAGTATCATTTCCCAAGCTGGTTGTTATTAATTGCAGTATGTTGCCATTGAAAACTGTTGAATAAATGCTTCTCTTCTCTGAAGGTTATTATATAAAATACAATATATACGGTCTATCATGATTGAATGGTATTGTATACCAACGAACAAAGGTCCATATATAGCATTGAAAATTACATGTAGCATATTGGATAATACAGGATGAATAATAGGACACGGTAGATTGTGGGTTATAGCATCGGTCAGATAAGACCAAAGGCCATAACATTTGTATTTGTGGCGTCTCTAAACACACAGCAGTAAGATTAAGACCCAAACAAAACAAGTGGAATACAAGTTAGTATATATATAAATGTACCCCAGATAATCAACATGTCTATCTACAAACTTGTTTGCCATCCCGTTAATATATTACAAAGCCTTTTAAAATGTATTATCATCGTTATCTCATTAAAACGTCTTTTCGGTAATGGTACACCATTGAAATTGTTACATTTGCGTAAAACAACAATCACTCCATCACCTTTATGACGAAGAAATGAAACAATTCTACAAAACAATGTATCCAATCAATCAAAATGTTGACCAGACAAATATTCTCATACCGTTTTGTAGTTATGGAATGGTGATGAAATTAACGTGATAAGCAGGAATTCAATCTGTTGTCAAAGGTCTGACATTGACGTTCAAGCACATGTCATTTACGTAAATATTAATTGACATGCACGTTCTAATTAATAGGTAGGCATCTAATTTAGCATCCGTGGCCCGTGTCTGTAAAGATACCTGTTAAGAAAATGATATTCAGTTATGATTTTTTTCATTATATGATCAAAGTAATACACGCGTATGCTCTATATACGCATATTTCTCTACTTAATATCTCGTCAATAGTGTTAATGCTGAAAGGTTGCATGACGAAAAATAATTAAGATATCTGAGACTGAAAACTTAATACCACAAAAACAGATTAAATCAAAACAAATAATGGACATTCCCCCAAAAAATCTAGCGAAAACTGTCGTGGTAGCGGTTTTTATAGTAGTTGAATGTTCACCTAGCTATGCAATCACTCCCTACACCACTAAATTGGTATTCTCGATTCCGACAGTGGTGATGTGCACTCAATTCAACTTTATGTGATAACTTTGTGATTGACTTGTGATAAGTCGACGTTTTTTCCCGGTATTGAACAACACTGACTGCAATGTTATGACGTAAATAGTTGAAATTGACGTTAGGTAAAATAACTTTACCCACTATACCCCGTTTTATATCTATTAACTGTCCTTATTATAAAGCTACACCACTACACAGTTCTGTATGATGTAACAAATATAATGACATAGCAAGTTATTTTCTTCAGTTTCAAAGTTTAGCATATTTAGCGATCCCTTCAAAAACATGAAAATTAAAGCAATAGAAAAAGCCAAATGATTGTTTTATGCAAATTCATTCATGATTGCACATAGTAAAACTACAATATTTGAATTCAGTTTTGTCTTTCCACATCCTGTCATTTTGTGATGTTCTGTACGGTAAGTGTGACATCAAAGATATTGGATAAATAGGTCTAATTATTCACACTCCTTTACTGTGAAATCAAAAGTACTTCTATGGAAACAAATTGATACAACCTTTCAAATCAACCGATCCTTATAATCATGGCTGATTATAGTATAGTCTGATGGTATCATCTATACCCCTGTAAGAATTATTTTGTCTTGTTAAAAACAGAAAAGAATCCCCTTTTTGAGTAGTAATTGACGGTGAACAATTCAACATGTCTGCATTAGATAGCCTATTAAACATGTCTGCTTCTTGCACACTACTATAATGGCATTTGTCTATGACAACGCAGAATTACCAATGTTTCAAATGATGTGATCAGACGTTTCGACGTTTTACATTCGATAAACATAAATCACACTTTGGCATATGTCGGATTTTTATTTCGAACAGTTAAAGAGTAATTATTGTCAAGCTCTTATATGTTGTTGATTGGTAACGCTGAACTATCAAATGATCTTACCATTGAATGATTGCACTATTCTTTTGACAAATTAGCCATACGCGTGCTTAACATGTTACATGGTTGATGAAGTTGGATGTCATGGGGAAAACATGAAAACTTTCTTCCAATTAAACTAGAAGTCAAGTACACCTCGCGATGAGACAGGCAGAAAGAAGATTTGTTTCATTTTGTGAAGGGATAATTTAGATCTCTCATAATTGGAAAACTGAGGCTATATAAACGTAAAAACATGGCGAAATGATACATTGTACATTATATTTATTTCAAGCGTAAGCAATTTATGATAGCATTTACATAAAATATATTGCACCAGTAATCTAACGTTATTGGTATTCAAAGCCGCGTAGCTTTATATAGATAAAATAACACTTTTATCAGCATATTTAAGTAATCTTATTAATGGCATCAATATTAGTAATTACATTATAAGCACAATACATTCATACTCACATTCTTCAGAGGTAATATATAATCAGCAATAGCTGGTACATTTTTATATTAAATTTTCCAGAAAGTAAAACAAGTTTGATGATCCACGTCTCACTTACGTTATCAAGTTTGATGACCCACGTTCTCCACGTCTCACTTACGTTATCATTATTATGGTGTTTTCTTTGCATTTTTGAGTGCTTGCTTTATTTTTTGTTTGTTTGTTTGTTTGTTTTCGTCTTGATCCATGTCTTTGTCTGGTATTCAGTTTTTAATTTGTTTGTTTGTATATTGTGTTTTTGTTCTGAATTTTGTTTGCTTAGTGTTTGTGTTTGTTTTCCTCTTGGTCCATGTCTTTGTCCAGTACAAAGTTTGTAATTTACTCTATTGGTTCATCAGGTTGTTATTGTAGTATTGTCTTACAATTAAACATATCCCCTAATACAATCAAGTCATGGTTTGCTTTATAATGCCATAGAGCATTGCTCCATTTACAAGAACAATGACATATATTAAGAAATGCCACATATTATATTATTATTAAAAAATATTTGTATGTTTGTTTAGAAATCATCTTATGAAAATTGTAAAGATAGATAAATGTTAAATTGGTGTTTACAGCTATTCAAGTTCCCCCAATGGATACAATTGTCGAAGAGGACTCGGTTGTTCTGATGTCATGCTACGCTCAAGGGACCAGCAGTGTGACCTGGCACAAAAATAATATCACATTAGTAGATGACGAAAAGTACCAGGTACATTTAATAGATATATACACATGGTATGCATGAATTCCATTTAAATTCTTTCATCTAGCTATTGTGAATTAATTTTTATTCTTGAATACCAATTTTCGTGGTTTTGGTTAGTGTCATTAAACCACGAAATATATCAGTGTCCATTTATCCACGAAAATACAGGAAACCATAGCATTTACTAGATTTGAACGAGGCAATTTTTGAAATTATATCGCTATAAAATATGAAAGAAAAGGATTCCTCTGAAAATAAGATATTTCACAATGTGATAATAGAAACCAGAAGTCCTTTTCACAAAGATTATCTTACGACAAATTTTAATCTTACGACTAAAATTACACTTACGATAAAAATTCTTCCTTAGATGTACTCGATACAACACTATGTGATAAAGTTTGGTGGTTTTCTCCGAGTACTCCAGTTTTCTCCAACAATAAAACTGACCGATATATTGCTGAAAGGGGTGTTAAACACCATAAACCATCTTTCTTAGCAACCTAGTTTCATTTCCATAGCACAACAAAACATTTTTTTTAAATAAAATTATTCTATAAAATATCCCCGGAACTGATTTATAAGCAGTTCTTTATGCTATGATGTGTTTGTATGTTTATATTGAATTTTTATCTAATATATGAATCGGTCACCAATAACTGCACAAAATATGAACGGGTATGATTTTCGTATAAAGGAACATTTATAATGCATGTAAATTAAAAAGATCTATAATCATTATCATTACTTGGAGTTGTGCGTCACCATCCATGCATGGTTACTTTAAGTAGAATTATTTTTTTAAGGGAGTGTGAAAAAAACCTATTCACATAATTAATTTTATCGGTTATTTGTCAGCAAAATATTTACCCCCCCTTTTTTTCCAATTAATCCCATCCCACAAAGAATTAAACACTTGTTCTTTTACTGCTGAAAATTTATTCGGATTTTTCTGAGATGTTGTGTTTATGATCTATCAATCACGAAGACGAATAAATATTACTGTTATATATTTATATTAATATAACAGAAGAATGTACACAAGTTTATGTATTGCCAGAGTGTTCGATGATCATCGAAGTTGCCAGAAATTAATAAATTATATTACTAATATAAGGTAAAATCAAAACGATATCATTGGATCCAGAAACTTCCAGTCCTAAAGCGACTGTTCATACAAAATTTTGTAAGCAGAGACTGTAGATATCTAGAATAAATTCCCGTATTCCATTTTTTTTAAATAAAAAATAATAATAATAAAATGAAGAATTTTTACCAAGTTTGCTAGTACTCTTTTCGATTGTCGATCGTTCCCAATTTGAAATATAAAATTAAAAGAATTAACCAGATTTGTTTTCGATTTTTTTCACTTTCGATAAAAGCTAAGACAACTATTTCTCTTAAGATCAAATTTCACACTTACGACAGGGTAGTTTTACACGTAAAGTTAGGACTATTTTTACAATTAAGATTATCGTAAGTATTTTTGTGAAACTCTTTTTAATCTTAGTTTTACACTTACGACAATTTTTTATCGTAAGAATTTTTGTGAAAAGAGCCGCTGACCTGCACTGGTAAGCATACCGATAAACACCTACCTAATGGATTGTTGATTTTTTTAAACATTGTAAATCATACAGAAAAGACATCATTGGTGTTGTATGGTTAATATTAAGAAAATCATATAACTATGAAATTTAACTTAACATATTGAAATATTCAAAGACTATTCCAGGATACAGAAATATAACCAAGTTCCCCGTCTTGCAGACATAGATAGATCAATTTATGTGTTATCTCCCCGACAGTCGTTTTTGGTCTTCGTAAACACTCACTCAATGGGATCGTAAAACCTTTATAGTAACATCTCTTAGTAAATGGGGTTTCTGAACGGTTATAGCTGATGTTATCGTATCGTCAGTGATATATAGGTATAGTAAACCATGAAAAAACATAGAAAAATATGAATATAGCGTCGATGGAAATAACTTTTATTCTATATTATGTACGAAACTAATAAGTCAGTATTCGGAAACTTCCAATTTTCTATATATATATTTAATAAAAAGCTAAAAACAAATCAAACAAACTACCCTTGAGTCTGTTAATGTCCGATTGTTTTTGGTTTTTTGTTAGCACGTGTTTTTACGGATATTTTGAAATTTAACTAGTTGAATGACCTAATACTCATGGAGGTCAACCATACTATACATTGTCATTAAGGTTGAAGAATTAGTCTTTGAGAAAATGCATATAGAAAGTATACATTCTTCTAATCTTCGTGATGGAGACATGTTTGCCCATCCGATTCCTATTTTTGTGTCTAATTCTATTCTTTATACTCCTTGATATTTTCTACAAATCTTTTGGGAAATCAGTTTGTCAGTCACTGTTATATAACACTATTTGCATTTATTGATTACCATGACAATTACGACATATTTGAAATTCCAAGACCTTTAGGCACCCATAATTATATACAACCATATAATGAAGTGGCATAAAGTTTGAATTATTGCTCTTTGAGAAAGCATGGTGACAAATACAGAAAAAGAGGAATAGAAATGGTGCAAAAACAAGTACCCAATCTAAATTAAGAGAGGATGTATGTAGTTTTAATTTGTTGTCCTTGGCCTCATTTTTGTCTATTTAAACGGTTTGTTCCTGTCCCCACAAATAACTGTTGTTTTTCAAACTCGGGATTAACACTATAGATGAATTGTTGGTTATTAATCTGGATATCTACATGAACTGGTGAATTCAAATTCATTGCTACATTATATTAAATTTGCATGGTTGTATCAATGAATATTCACTGGTGATTTTCAATCGATACCAAATATATCCGGATACAACGATGATAATGTTTAATGTTCAATGGCATAAATATACGCGTGCTAGCCTCGATTGTGATTGATCATCGGTTCGATTCCTTGTCGGTCAAGGCAAACAAAAGGCAATAAATTTGGTATTTGCATTTTTCTGGTCGATAAGCATTTAGTATTAATGGGTAAGATCGGCAAAGAGTGGTTTATTTAATGTCACGATAATGGCAACATGTGGACTGTTGCTTCGCGGATTATGGTTAGGGTTATGGCGCTTAACGCCACTTTTAACAATATTACAGTTATATCAAGGCTGTCAGTTTTATTTATGGAGGAAACCGGAGAAAACCACCAACCTGTCGCAAGTCACTGAAAAACTTTATCACACAATGCTGTATCGAGTACACCTCGCCATTAGCGGAATTCGAAGTCACAACGCTATTGATGATAGGCATTGATTGCACTTGTTTGTGTGATTATTAATATCCATATATACGTGTTGGTAGAGCATAAAGCAGAAATAATTAAATAGTAACATGATGTGTTCTCGCTAATGCTGAAAATTGATCATTTGGCGTTAAACAACAACCATTTACTCATTTATTGTTTTATAATGGTTAACCCCCCCTCACCCCCCCTCCCCCCGATTTTTATTTTGTGCATGGTGTTTTGTTTTTTCCATCATGACCTTGTTCGTCCTGTGGCCATAGTTTTGAAAAAAAGCTTCAATTTCATATTTGATTCTGATAAAACATGCTCTTGCAAAACTACTATGACAAAATTCTGAAAATTGACTTCCTTTGGTGTTACATAGATATCAAAATTATTGATATGTTGTCATATTCATGCGACCACATCCGAGATCGTAAATCTTACAACATATGTACTTTTTCTATTCTACATGTTATTAGTACCTATTTTGTTTTGAAAACAACAATTAAATGAAAACCACAACAACATAAAGCCCAATAATTACTGCCATATGGACATGTAGTATCTAATCATAATCACTAGATGCAATTCATTTATAGTTCGGTACATATGTGGAAGAGAATGTCACCGAGGATCCGGTAGTACAAACGAATAATTTGATTGAATCAGCCACATGATGTATGATTAAAATGTTAGTTTATTATATTAGAGGACATTCACGCCATGACAGAAAATAACAAACAAAATAATGAGTAAGCATCTGCCTGTCATGAACGTATTGAACCCCAAACTGTTGACGATGGACGAACACAAAATTCCAAAATTAAGAGATTTACGCATAAAGATACGATACAAACACAAAATAATTACAAAACAATCAAATTATGCTTGTTATTAAGCGTTTTTTCCCCACAAAAATCAGAAATGAGACGAGATTACCAGAGTAACTTCCTTGTCATTAGTGGAGCCAAACAAGTACTTCGTTAAACATTGATGGTGATATTTAATGTTAATCATTACAATTAAGATTATTAGTTAGCTACATGGTCTAACATTTGTCCTTAAGAGTCATGGTCTTTAACGAACGAGCTAGAAGTCAGTTTACCACGGGCATTCATTGACCCTGCTATTGTTCTGTCCATGTTTATGTTGTCATTGACTTTGGTGATAGTATATGTTTTTTTTATATCTGTATTGCCGTTGGAGATCCAAGTAGTAAGGGAAAGGTGGGATATCATTAATTGGTTTTACCCCGCCATATTTTAGTGCCTGTCTGAAGCCATGACCTTGATTTCCAACCTCATATGTTGTGGTATTTTTCATGTTCAATGATTTGAGGTGAATGGTGATTGGTTGTTTTGTTGGTATTGCTTGAACTGTTTAAATTTTCTTTTCATAGATTTTTCAGGGGGAAATCTCTACTGAAAACGGTTCGGTTTGTTGTTATTGTCTACTAATATTGGTTTACCTGTTATTTTCAATAGTAAGATATACGTTCCTAAGTTGAAAATGTATTAAAGAAAAACATCAACGATAATAATACTGCTACAAAAGCCTAAGCTTTGTACATCGCGTGTAAAATTTCAACAATACATGGGCTCTGGTAGTAATTAGCGTATGGTAGTAATTAGCGTATGGTAGTTGATTTTATATCTGCATATTCCATCGGTGCCTATCACTGATAAAGTAGTGAGTACGATTCTAGCTCGTGGTGAGGTGTACTCGATACAACGATGTGATAATGTTTGTCAGTGTCTTGTGATAGGTCAATGGTTGCTACGGATAAGTCTGGTTCCAACCACCAATTCAATTGATCACTACGATATAGCTGAAATATTGTTGATAAGGGTATTAAGCATCAACTATTCCTTTTCTTAAAGCTTACTTTAGTATATTGCAGTTGAACCTCTCGATTTTATGTATTTATGGATGATTTATATTAACGGTGATTTTGACATTTTCTTGTTGATATTGACACAATATTATATCTATTATCAATGAACACACATGTTACAAACGTATTGCTGATTTCAAATATGAGGTTATATTAACAGTGGCATTATATCTGTGGAAATACCTTTCCTTTACGACATAATACAATGTAATAAGTTTAACGTTATTCTACACTTCCATTGTTTCTACCTAATACACATTACGACTATATTATTTTCATAGTATAACTATTGTTATCATTATTAAAAATATAATACATAAACGCAGCAGAAATGACACAGTTTAAAATATAATACGTAATAATGATGTACATATTGCACGTGTATTTGTTGTGGGTATTCTACCTGATATGGATAATCTGGTGTCGTTAAAACACGTAAAAACATTTTAAAATACCATGGGTATCATACAAATAAACGAACAAGTCACAGGTGATTATACAATAACAGTGAAGCATTTTATTATTATTATTATTATTATTATTAAATGTTATGAACTATATACTTGTATGTAAGTGTACGTAGAAATATTCCAAAGTTTAAAGCGATAGATTGTCCATCATAACCACTATCATTCCATTAATGAGGTGTGCAGCTTCGAAAGACTTGTACATTAGGTATTGCAAGGTATTTAATTGAATTCGGTAGTTTTTGCCCAGACATTTTGGATTACTGCGCATGGTCGCTACTAGATAGCTGATAAAGTTGAATGTGACGTAAGGAAACATTCAACCAATCGTCATAGGTTCATTCATAAAACAGTAATTACAAAAAAACTCGGTTAATTCAAGTCCATTGATAATGTGTTATATAATCCAAGCTGAAATTAACCTTAATATTTGTAATTTGTCAGCTGTGTACAGTCTAACTATTCATTTCATGCATTCTAAGCACGCAATCTAATGTTTAACAAATAAAAGAACGACAAGAGATAGGAATACAATATGAATTCACCCAAGTAATATGAACTTTTAGAGAAGATAATTGAATTAACAGACAGACATCAAGACACTGTAATCAAATATGATTATACATTACTTGTACAATAATAAAGCTGTAAACCAATGAAAAGTGAACTACATTTTCTGAAATTGGAATGGGTGCACGTAGCTTTGAAACAGGATACAATTTTTTATTGAGAAAAATGTTTTCCTCTGATAATTATATTTGTATTGTAATTTAATGTTTGATATTATATGTGACTTTCCAAACGTGTGGGAACGTGCAATTTCTCGGAGGTAGAAACGAAAACAACCCCATCCAGTGTACATCTAAGTTAGTGTCATCTAACTAACCCTCTTGGTGCTGTAATGATCAACATCCTCTCCTTTAGTGCGGTAGTTTGTTGGAGGAGCGGGGGGGGGGGTGATTCCTGGTAAAAAAAACATACTAAAAAATTGGAATTTGCTGCTTTCCCGCTGAGCATGCAGCGTTAAAGGGGAAGAGCAAATATTACCCGGCTAGGATAGTGTGTCAGAGTGGTGCGACCGGTCTATCTAGGAATGTTGTTTCAGTGAGATAATGTCTATCTAGGACTGTTGTTTCAGTGAGATAATGTCAATCTAGGACTGTTGTTTCAGTGAGATAATGTCAATCTAGGACTGTTGTTTCAGTGAGATAATATCATAAAAATCTTACCAAGCGTGTTGTTCTATAATGATCATCTCATTAAAACGTGTTTTAGCTGACACAAATACTCGCTTGTCATTTAACAACATCTCACTACATTCTAACTGAGCCCTAGAAAATGGACATTATAAACGAAACCATTCTAAAATGCTGACATAATGTACAATAGCAGATACATATAGAACACAAGGGTAAGGCAGTGGTCTAAAGTAATTGACCATATTACACTTATTGTGTCTATGATTTGTCTTTTTTCGGGCCTAACTATTTTAACAGAGAATATATTTAAATAATAAACATCAAATAGACCGTTTGTAAATATAAAGTCTGCCTTATAGCGATTTATTTCTTTATTACCCGAAATCGTTTCTGTCATCACGACGTCATACAAATTCATTTCACGCTTCGCCTGATTTCCCACTGCGCAGACATCCATTTGACATTGTTTTGGAAAATGAAGAAATGGCGACATATGCAAAAAGAACTAATAGTTCACACGAGACATGTAAATGATTCTGCTAGAAAAAAGACGAAGAAACAAGTTTTGTCACCATATAGTAAAACAAGAATGAACATTGGGCACAGCCAAGACATTTTTGATGGAGATAAAGGACGTTCGTAGTATTCTTAGATAATACAAAAAAAAACCAAACAAACAAAAACAAAAACATTTTGTGCATCCTGTCTATTTTAGTTTTGTTTGCAGAACTAGAGTTTCCTTAATTAGGTCATCAGTTTATCTCAGCTATTGACTCTAGGTCATACCTAATAAGTAATAATACTATACTAGTATTTGTCCGTAGGTCTAAATCCAACTACAAAACGACATTCCCTGCTATATATACAACATGCTTCACAATAGACTCTATATTAATTTACAGGCAACAATTTTTAATGAAAGAAAAGCTATAACATTGATGAAACAGGAATAAAAATATGTTTTCCTCTGGTATATTACTCTCTTTTTAATTGCAATCCAATATACATCGTCAGTAATTATCTCAGTCAATGATTTTGTAGGTCATAGCTCAGTCAATGATTTTGTAGGTCATATCTCAGTCAATGATTTTGTAGGTCATAGCTAATTAATGATTTTGTAGGTCATAGCTAATTAATGATTTTGTAGGTCATAGCTAATTAATGATAATTGGAAAATGTTAAACGGATATTTGTTTTGATCTGTTCAATGTAAAATCTAAGTATTCACGACATAAAAATGGCAGACGAAGAGTTCAATTTACAGACACCTCCCCTTTAAGTGAAGATTTACGACTATAAGTTACTAAAACAAAATAAAATTAAAATACTAAAAGGAGAGGGACCTTTCCTCAAGTATCTGTGTGTATTGAACATATTTAAATTATATCATGACGGTCAATATGATTAGTGGAAGAATATGGAATAACCAGAAAAAGGCCGACTTTTCACTTACATATAGATTAAAAATGTAGATATCATAACGCGTTTCTGGAATTACCTGCATCATGTATGCTCAATGTCAAAACATTGGAAAGCACAATAATTTAGATATCTTTAGGAGCAAGAAAACCAAAGGGTCTAAACAGAATAGCAAAGGGTCTAATCAGAATAGCCAACAATCTGCTAAGGTCGTCTATGCTTGAGGCACGAGAACCTCAGTTTTTATCAAAAATACAATATTTAGGAACTGTCGATGATACTTCGCAGC
The DNA here is from genome assembly GCA_002080005.1 of Gigantidas platifrons. Taxonomy (NCBI): domain Eukaryota; kingdom Metazoa; phylum Mollusca; class Bivalvia; order Mytilida; family Modiolidae; genus Gigantidas; species Gigantidas platifrons. Next base: position 285,701 of record MJUT01028922.1, on the reverse strand, counting down.
GGGCGCAAAGTTAAGTCATGATTTTGGTGATGATCAGCACTGATTACATAGCACTACATTTGTACGCAGGTCTAAATACAATCCAACCATAATACGACTATTACCACTATATATACAACATGTTTCATAATAATATATATATTTACTATTCCTACTTTAATATAACATTACTACACAGGTTTAAATCCAACTACAAAAGGACAGTCCCCACTATACATACTACATGTACATGGTTTACATAGGTGGTATATTTATTTTCGGTTCCTACTTTAGTTGCCAATCGGAATGATAATTTGTCTTTATTGCCATCTAATCTGGCATGATAGAAAAACACTTGTTCAATGAATCAAGACTTTAAAGCTTGATATCAATAGCTCATAATCATTGAAAATAAAAGAAACTAGACACTACAGTCACGAGCAACGAAATACGTTTGGTATCATGATGCCAGATTAGAAGGCGAAAAAAAGGAGAAATTATTATTCCAATTGGCCACTAAAGTACTCGTTTCTTGTTTCTTTTATTTTTAAGGATTTTGAACTATAAATATCAATCGTGAAAGCCTTGATTTATTGAAAATGTGTTTTTCTAGCGGTGGGCGGAAGAATATTTCCTTTAATTGAAAAAATAAAGAAAATATTGAACAGCAAATGGATATTTTTAGAATTTAACGAGGCAAGTTTGGAATAAATTCATTTCGACCGTCACACAACAGTTATTGTGATCGTTTTATTTAGTTGTATAGATTCATGATATCTAATTCAAAATGCTTAATTACATCCTCTTAATTGAAACGTGTTTTTTTCTTCTTAAGAAATTAGACCGGTGCAAATAGAAGGAAGGTGTGTATGTTTTAAATAATTGCTTTAATTCATGGAATTCTTTTAGACTTCTTCCTATCATCAAAACAGGACAAGTACATTATTTTATATGTACGAATGTACATTAATTATGTATTGTACTCTTCATATGTACATGCATGTTGTCATTCATTTTTATTATGACGTGTGATCCTGATAATTGCGAGGTGTACCCGATACAACATTCTGTGATAAAGTTTGTCAGTGACTTGCGGCAGGTCGAGGTTTTCTCCGGGTACTCCGGTTTCCTCCACCAATAAAACTGACGGACACGATATTACTGAAATATTGTTGAAAGTGGCGTGAATCATCATAACTCTAATCATAACCCTATAATGTGTGATCTATTTGAGAGGATGCGAATCTATGCTGTTTATTTTATAGTTTGTTTATATCTGTATTGACGTTGGAGATTAGATTATCAAGATATCAGGGTTGGGATCCTATTCACTGGTTTACCCCCCGAAAGACCCGAAGTGCCAGCGGCACATGCCATAGTCTTTTATTGGTCAAAGATCTGAGTTCGTTGTTCGTTTATTTTGTTGATATTGTTGGAATTGTTGACCATCACTGATTAAACTGTCTTTTTATAATTATATTTCTTACTCACTTTGGACTGAATGACTGATTATTGCTTGACGTCAAATTAGCTGTATTGCATCTTATTCATGGTCAAAACAAGCTTATGAATAAATATTGCGAGTACAAAGGTGATACTAGTATGTGTCAATGACCGGTCGTTTGATTGACACATGTATTTGATAGGGTCAGCAATTTGGCATAGCAACGAATAATCAAAGACCACTCTTAACTAACTAGATTATAATGAAGTGACGGTAGAGTGTATATCTTCAATAGAAGATGTACTTATTTATATATTATCGCGCGTTGTTTATTTGACTATTCGCGCAAAATTTTGTATTATTTATTATATACACTATATTAAAAGAAACAATACATGGAAGTTTGACTAAATTACTACAGTTTGTGTAGTATTTGTAATACAGATTTTCATCTTTATCAAATAGATGTCAAAACAATAAATATGTATTACATTCGTCTGAGGTGAACCTAACCAAAAAGGAATTGTTTCCCGAGGGAGGATCACTCCTTGGATATTTACGATTTGGATGCTCACACAACACAAAAATCAATTATGGTTTTATTATACCGACGAATTAACAACTTTGTCTTTATTTTATTATTTATTTATAAGTGTAAGGAATACCGTTTTTAGGGGCCACATGCTATTCAGTTTCAACAGAAAATGTTGTTTCTTTGTGTATATTCGGATGTTTCACCACCAGGTTTCAAGTTTTTGTAATGTTGTTTCTTTGTGTATATTCGGTTGTTTCACCACCAGGTTTCAAGTTTTTGTAATGTTGTTTCTTTGTGTATATTCGGATGTTTCACCACTAGGTTTCAAGTTTTTATAAAGTTGTTATGTTCCATGTTGTTTCTTTGTGTATATTCGGATGTTTCACTACCATGTTTCAAGTTTTTATAATGTTGTTATGTTCCATGTTGTTTCTTTGTGTATATTCGGTTGTTTCACCACTAGGTTTCAAGGTTTTATAATGTTGTTATGTTCCATGTTGTTTCTATGTGTATATTCGGATGTTTCACTACCATGTTTCAAGTTTTTATAATGTTGTTATGTTCCATGTTGTTTCTTTGTGTATATTCGGATGTTTCACTGCCATGTTTCAAGTTTTTATAATGTTGTTATGTTCCATGTTGTTTCTTTGTGTATATTCAGATGTTTCACTGCCATGTTTCAAGTTTTTATAATGTTGTTATGTTCCATGTTGTTTCTTTGTG
>MJUT01028922.1:257768-268472 GCA_002080005.1 Gigantidas platifrons | reverse complement strand
TCTCTGGATTGTCCATTATTGATTGCTCCTTCTGTTTCTAGTGCCCAATGTTGCCTGTGTCTCTGGATTGTCCATTATTGATTGCTCCTTCTGTTTCTAGTGCTCAATGTTGCCTGTGTCTCTGGATTGTCTATTCTTGATTGCCCCTTCTGTGTCTAGTGCCCAATGTTACCTATGTCTCTGGATTGCCTATTCTGGATTGGCCCTTCTGTGTATTGTGCCCAATTTTACCTATGTCTCTGTATTATCTATTCTTGATTGCCCCTTCTGTGTCTAGTGCCTAATGTTACCTATGTCTCTGTATTATCTATTCTTGATTGCCCCTTATGTGTTTAGTGCCCAATGTTACCTATGTCTCTGTATTATCTATTCTTGATTGCCCCTTCTGTGTCTAGTGCCCAATGTTACCTATGTCTCTGAATTGTTATTCTTGATTGCCCCTTCTGTGTCTGGTGCCCAATGTTACCTTTGTCTCTGGATTATCTATTCTTAATTGACCCTTCGGTTATTGTGTTTTCTACTCGTCCAATTATTTTGTTAACATTCTCAGTCTTAAATACTCATTCTTAGCCTGAAACTACAGATACGGAAATCTAAATAACCTATCTCATTGTAATCTTTATTGGGAAATAAGGTTAGGGAGCAACAATTTGATAGTTATGGGTGGGGGGAGGGGGGGCAAGGAAACGACATAAGAAAAATACCAGGGTAAGAAACAGGCAGAAAAAATGTCAGAATGCTAAAGCGCTGATTCAAAATGACCAGGACATTTAATGTTTGTAAACAAATATCCGAGAATTAAAAAGAAATCTAGGAAGCCGTAAAACAATAAATAAAAAGTCAGTCTAGGGGATTTCGTAAAGAAGATATATAGTAACTTAAGCTACTTTCTTCCCCCGGACTCCCTTTTATGCCTTCTACATTGGTCATATATACTGTCAACGTTTGTCTAACCAATTGGCATTTTATAATCACAGTGGTGTTAGTTTATTATTTGAATCACAGCTTTACATTACAAATATATCCGTTATGTATATTTTATAACGTTAAAATTGTTATAATGGAAGACTAATAACAATCGTAATATATCAGCATTACGGAAATAATTTTGTATCAAGTTATTAAAAACATGCTAAATTTGACTGCCGCCCAAACATATCAAATATATTGTTCATGCTTGCTGCGATTTGATTAAAATTGAGGTATTTATAGAGCGGTAAGGTTTGTGTCTGATATGGCATGATTAATGGATCTTTGAGATAACCTTTGTGCACTAATAATGCCTATTTTATTTGTGAAAGTGCATATTAATATAATGTTTCTTACCAGCTCACAAATCAGTCCGACAAACAACAGCCTATGTTGTTCGAACTTCTCTGTTTATTCTTTTATGTACTTGTATTACGCCATTATCACAATAAAAACGGAGATGCGCACGGTGCGTTACTGGAATAACATTCATCAATTATGCTCAAAGTCGAAAAATTGAAAAGCCAAATAATGTAAACGTCTTTGGAACCAATAAAACCAAAGGACCTAAACAGGATAGCCAATGTCATATAAGTATGGGGAAGGAGAACCTTAGTTATCCATTACCCTATTATGGAGTCACAACAAGAGTTACACAAGTTCACTTTATTACGACTTTAAAATTAAAAAAAAACCATTATGCATCGCCTTATTACGTCATCAATTGTTAATGGTTAGCGGATAAGAAGAAATTACCAGAAATCGTTAAAATTTGATATAACGCCTTTACTTTTGAACTCCAGATGACAAGACATTTAAATGCTTGAACAGTATTCAGTCAAGTTCTGTAACATACATAGTTGAGCTCAGGCAGATTTTGGTTATCCTGTTTAGGTCCTTTGGTTTTATTTCACCAATTCACTTTTAAATCATTTGTCTTTCCAATCTTTCGATTTTGAGCGTACCTGATGAATGTTATTCCAGAAACGTACCTGATGAATGTTATTCCAGTAACGTACCTGATGAATGTTATTCCAGTAACGTACCTGATGAATGTTATTCCAGTAACGTACCTGATGAATGTTATTCCAGTAACGTACCTGATGAATGTTATTCCAGTAACGTACCTGATGAATGTTATTCCAGTAACGTACCTGATGAATGTTATTCCAGTAACGTACCTGATGAATGTTATTCCAGTAACGCGCAGTATGCACTACGATTGATATCTACGTTTTTTTTTTTTAAATACAGAATATGAAGGCTTTGTAATATCACATGGAAAATCAGAAACAGACAATTATTTCATTCCAAAGGAATTTGACAGAGTATATACTTCTAAGATATTATTTGCTAATAATTGCAGTATGGATATAATTATGAACAAAATTGAACAGTTAAGATATGGAGAGAGAAAAAATCAATTTGGTAGGAGTCTGTGTTAATTAACATTGATAGCAAACTTTACAATATACCGGACACTGAAAAGTATAGAAGCAATAATTAGGTTATTAATCAACGAACTATTTTAGTCAAAAATGTGTGACACTGTGCATAGCTGGGGAAGATTTAATTAAATTAGTACTACATCACGGATCATTTATCTGAAAGTATCGAAAAGAAAATTGCTATAAAAGAAATAAAGTTCCACATCCTGCTGTTGCATTAAATACTCCATTGAAAATTAAATTATACATGGCAAATGAACTATATGGCCACCCGACAATTGTTCGGACAATGATGAAATGTTTATTAGTGTATATTTCAAATTCAATAGGAGTGTCTAGTTCAAAACCAATCAAGAACAATCAAGTACATTTGGACTAGCAAATAATCCAGAATTAACATTAGAGACTTCCAACCGTTATTTTCCTTTCATCATATCCAAATAAATATATCTGACCTACAGTATTAACACTAAAGACTTCCAACCGTTATTTTCCTTTCATCATATCCAAATAAATATATCTGACCTACAGTGAAACCTCTTTATTTCACACTTAGATGTCTTTTCTATGGACAACTTAAAGTAAAATTTTGGCCCGTTCGCATTGGCGTTTTTTTATTTATCCCGGATGAATCAAATCTTCGACCTGTTCGACTTGAACACATCGACTTTGACTGTAATTCATATTATGTAAGAAGTTAAGATTGTAATGATTAAATGATTAACAGGGGTTATATTTCCATTCTTTACTGGAGATTTGGAATATCATTACTCAAAGACATTTGCAATAATAGTGAATTTGAATCGAATGTGATTTAAAGATTTAAAGCCATACATACGTATTTACTAGTGACAGGGCAATATGTTGTAGAGCATTGATATCCGGAAACTGGACTTTTAGCATTTTTTCGACTGCTGTCATAATATCAGAGCACACATAGTTTGTAATGCATGTTATCGTCTGTGTGTGATGTTGTCTAAAAACATTTGTACCCATGATCAACCATGAATAGTATAAGAATACACAGTTGTTAGACTATATCGTGTAATAATTATTAAAAGCAAGTTTCTCCTCCCTCAGACGTATGTGACCGTAGTTTATTTTTGCTATCCTGTTTAGGCCCTTTTGTTTCCTGGCTTCCAAAAACTTCAATTATTTGGCTTTCAAACATTTTGGTTTTGAGCTTACCCGATGAAGGCTATTCTAAAACGCGTCGTGCGCACTAAATTAGATATCTACGTTTGAATAGAAATGTGTCTTTCTGTTGTACTGATGTGATATATGTATTGCATACTAAATACCATGGCAAACATTTCTAACTACAATCATTGTAGAAAATTGACAATTTGTTAATAACTAGATTATCTACTTCCGGTACTTCTAAAAGATCGCTATAAATTGTCTGATTTGCAGTTTCCGGTATATTGTCGATTTGACTATGAATATTAATTTCAATGTAATACGTTTTCTTTCGGATATGAATTAGATTTGATTTTTCATCAGGGCATCAATTTTTTTCCCATCAAATTGGCCGAGGAATATAAGAACATCGAATTCCTGTTTAATGTGTTATAATTGGCTGTTCCATATCTTCCATGTAATATTTCAAAGTTTTAAGATTCTGTTACATAATAATAACCCCAAATCTAAAGTTCTACGGAACTTTACTGTTAAGTGTTCAATTAGTTGTGGTTCATTTTTCTATCAATTTTATTATCTTGTAATTATCTTCAATGGTTATGAATTGTTGATGTATTAGTACTAGTAATTATCCTCATGTTTATTCATTATGAAGGCTTGACCGACCTTATTAATTACATTGTAGTATGAGGTAGATCAACGTTTTATTCTATACCTTACTCAGTATATATCTGATTCTAATGCAATTATAATGTAACGGGTATTTTCATTGGCTCTCGAGGGCCGTCAAATATGCAGTTGACAGGCTTGAAGGAATGCTATACTCCTACGCCGAATGCACTTGTTTGTAAACAATATGGCTGACCCAGATATTTCCGACTATGAATGTGACGCCGACGACTTATTATTGGTGCCATTCATCATTCCACAGTTTGACTTGCAAGCTGAGTTTCCAGATTTAGACTCGGAGGACTCAGAGGGAGAAGAAACGGGCAAGGACATCACTGGAACAGATATTGAATCGCAAAATCAGGAAGCCGAAGCGGCAGCAGACGACATCCTTTCTGTTCAGATTGAACGTAGGCTCAATAAACTAAGTACATTAATTGTTCATAGCTTAACCCCAGTCCCTTTCTTTCTGTCTTTCTGCATACATTTGTGTTTATTACAAATATAAAGCTACTGACCATTTGACGGGAAGTGGTTTGCTGTAGTGTACACACTTCAAAGTTTTTCTTTCAATTTCGGTTTTGAAAAAATAAAAATTTTCTCAATATTTGGATATAATAATTCCTACAAATGGTCATGATCAATGCCTAGAAAAATGAATTGTAAAAAAAACGTCTGTATCTATTTTCTTTTTACAGAAAAATTGGACTGCAGTGCAAAAAAAAAGAACACTTCATTAACAACAAAGAAAATCTACTAACCTTCATGTTTACAGCAGTTTTCCTACATTGATAACTATATGGTGATGTAATTAAGTTACTGATATTTTCCAATTTGATGGCATTTTGCATTTAGCTATTTAAGCAGTAAAATGCTCACAAAATCGTAAAATAAATCAGTAACCAGTTTCTGTCAATGTCACCAGCGTTCCTTGTAAATTACGTCACCGGACGACGATAAATTACAAAGTAAAAGTCGATAGATTGTTGTCTTTTTTTCCGGAATTTTTTTTATGTCAATAACAATTGTAGAATTTTTCTGTTTGTATGCATCACGGTCCTACTGAATTAGATGATACATTTGAAGAGTTGTCAGTGTCAATTGTGGTTTTGACGGACTATTTTTTTAGCGAAAGGAATTTGAAAAGTGCATATATTTCGTCATTTATTTGTATGTTTTCAAACTAGTGTGTACACGTTGGGAGAATTTCATAAGAATAGGAATAACAGTACTGTATTTGAAGAGTTGTCGGTGTCAATTGTGGATTTGACGGTCTCAAATATCTGTTTTACTGGTTCCGCTTCGCGTCGCCAGTAAAACGGCATTTGCGACCGTCAAATCCACAATTGACACCTCCAACTCTTCAAATACAGTACTGTTATTCCTTAAATGAAATGTATGTCTAAATGTCAGGAGTTCTAATAACAAGGGAGTGTAGGTGGTTGTCTGTATACTTATAGATTACAACAAATACAAAAAATGTTTTATATTATGATATAGAATCGATTGGAGAATAAATCAGTAAATCTTTCGAAGCATCATTTCTTATGTTTATGATTGGTTGATTGATTGACTGATTTATTGTGCTTACTGCCACTTTCAGCAATATTTCAGTTTATACTTCACTTGCTATAAATTAATACGATTGGCTTAGATAGCATCACGTGACATTTTTTTTATTCGGATATTTTTTTTTCTTCAAAATTTCACTGTCGTGGGATAACCCGTTATTACCCTATCCGTTCCGTCAAGGGAAGATAATGATTACATCATCTGTCGTCTGCAGAAAAAATGGCTACCGAAGGTTACTCGTAACTCGTCAAAGGATGGTGGTTGTCTTTGTTTCATCCAATAAAACTGTCTGCCGTGAGAATATACAAATGGATAGAAGGTGGCATTAAAACTCCAACAATCAAATAAAGCAAGTTGGCAAGGTAAATAAAGCAAATATTAGAGGACGTTAGTCCTTATTACTGTAGACCACCCCGGTAGACCCCCTACGTAGACCATATACTGATGCTCAATTTCTCGCGTCGGTCTCGCGTCTATACTGACTGCGAGAATTGCGGCACCATATAACCCGGATATGTAAGCCAGCTTAAATCCGAAAGTATCTACTGTCATAAAAAATAATAATAATAGCAACTTTGTTTTGTTTAAAAAAAAATATCGTATTTTATTCAATAAATTAAAATAATATATCTATTTGGCAACTAATCATATGTCAAATTTGCATAAAATAAAACTGGCAATATGATTGTCGTTGATGGACTATTACATTATATCCCGCTAGGTGGCGTTACTATCTCGTAACTTCATAACCTTGTACCCATATGGTTTCGTAACTTCCAAAGGTATTTTTAGTAACACTTAATTTCAAATACTAACGTCCTCTCTATAGGCACATGCCTACTCATATTAAAAGGAAGTCTGCTGAAAGTTGTCTACACCCCACGGTACTGGCTTGAATAAGATGAAATTGGCATAATATCAAGTTTGGTTCATGTGGAGTTTCAAAAGTTTGTCTCGGTATTATAACACATTTACAGCCTGGTTAGGAGGTGGATATCCAGAATTCTCCCATTATGACGTCATTTTAACCCCGCTGAACCAGTGGTGGAAAAACCTGTAATACTCTAGAGGATTAAAATGTCTCGTGCATGTCCCCGCATTTGACTCGTTTGACTCGTTTGACGGCTTTTGAAATAAAGTTCGTGTTAAATAATGGGAGAAACAAATTCTCCTTCAGTTGCCCATGTGGGTTACGATATTTCTCCACTCTAGAGAGTTAAATTAAAAATTGTAACCACTCGCCTCACGGCTCGTGGTTAAAATTTTTAATTTAACTCTCTTGAGTGGAAAAATATCGTAACCCACGGGCAACTGAAGGAGAATCTATATTTATCAACCCACCAAATTATTTCTCCACAGGGAAATAACCACAAGGCCGCATGTGTATAATATCATGGCGATCAGTTTCAGTGGTGGAAGAAACCGGAGTACCCATAGAGAACCACCCACCATGGGCAAGCAACTGGTAAACTTTATCACTTGCGGCTGGGAGTCGAGTGCACTCTTTTTTTTTATAATGTACAAAGCCGGGTGCAAACCCACGTTGTATTGGTGATAGGCTTGTATGAGTTCTTAGGTAATCCAAGTACCTAACTCATTGAGCCACCCGAGCACAATGTCTATGATTGGATACACAGCAAAATATAAACTCATTAATATAAATACGAAAAATAAAAGTGTTATCTAAATATAACTATAAATCTTTTAGCTTAGAGTTAAAAGTTGAAAATTAGGATTAAAAAATGTCATTCCAGATCGGCTTCTGGTAAACATTTGACTATTCTTAAAATTTCACATATAACCACCAAACCATTTTTCTTATTGTTTTCTTCAATGATTAAGAAGCCAAATTTGCATATTTTGTTCTTTTTCTTCCAGTGTAAAGTTGAAATTTTAGATTGAGAAATATTATACCATGCTTTACCCGCAATCGTTGTAATCGAAGAAGAAATATGTTCAATGTAATACACGAAAATCCTAATGTTTTTACACAATTGATTTGAGTGAGTGAGTGAGTGAGTGAGTGGGTGAGTGAAACACATTTGTTTTGCACCAAATATGTTGTTACCTAGAAAAAAAACAAGCAAGTGTGAAATGTGTGTTGATGCTATTTCTTCCCGCCAGAATATAACTGAAATTTACTAACTTGGCGTTTCTAAACAGTAAATGTGATAACTGTGAATCGATGATATACTTATCTGACAGTACACAAGACAGGAGAAAAGTACCATTTTCAACAGGTTTTTAGTTGGTTCGTAGAATCTTTATTGTTACATGTAGTGTTTGAGTACCATTGTTTGTTTTGGCATTGCATTGTTTGTCCTTCGATTGACGACTTCATCTTGAAGGTTGTACTTGTTTCAGTTCTGTCTTTTAGCATGTCTATTGGAATTGTATATTATGTTTATTGCTGAATGGAATTGGAAATTATATGATAATTATAGCGTTTGTAGCAGTTACTTTCTCCCTCGTAGTAGAAAAAAATCATACAAACACAAATTAATGGCGATGCTTCAGGTATTCCAACCCGTCAAAGCAATCAATTTATGACGAAAACCTGCACATTTTGCTTTAAACATCTCTCTCTTTATCTTTTCCATTGAATGGAAAGCAATTTACAGTCTAATCGACTTATATGGCTACGGTGATATTACGTTTACAAGTAAAAAGAATAAAAGTGCATCATATTTATTTTTCATAAAATGGAAGTTCAATAGTGATATTCTACTATCGTTCCAATCACAACAGCACGAACCACTCCCCTGGTTTACGCCAATTTTGTCACGTTTCTTCTCAGTTATAATGTCTTTTCTATACTGTGCCATTAGAATAATGATTGACTTTAATGCAATAACAATTTACAAATTGGTGTAAGAGGCAAATTACTAAAAGACTAATAATAAGCAAGTGGATAGTGGGAATTGATGGAAATACATAAAATGGTCTAAAAATAGATAAAAAGTTGAAGTTGAACTTAACAGAAAAATGTTTAAATGATCCAAAAATAGATGTTAATTGGATAAATTGCATACAGTTATGATCATCCGTAAGTTCTTTTACCATATACATTCGTAGCTTACAGCAATAAACCCTCTTTCCAGTACCTTAGTGCTTTCAATGACTAATATAATGAATAATAATTACATTTGATCTTCATAATTCTTTTGGCTTATTTGTTAGGATGGTTTGATGTTTTTGCAGAACGAACGCAGAGTGGCAAGGGTCGAAGAGATTCTTTAGTCATTTGACCGATTTGGATACAAAATCGTCATCCAACATAAAAACAAGGGCAAAACAGTAAACAAAAACATGAACAACACAAAATACATCAATATACAAAAATAAGTAAATATCAAGTGTATTTCTGTTTTGTTTCATCTCATATAATGCATAAAGACTGGCTTAACATAACTATCATAATAATTAAACAAATATATTCCGTCCTTTTTTATTCATTGTTATTTGCTTTATTGTTAACTTTTACTGTATTCTAAGAACTAAAATATGGAAATATTTACGCAAGCTTATCACATCTTTAAACACGAAATAGGCATATTAATACCTGCGTAATTTAAGCCTTTATATATCTTTTATGAAATTTTAATTTCCCTATCGTCCTTATTTTGGTGTTTTTTGTTAACTATAAACTACTAAGAGTGGATTATTTTGTAGCGCGCAGTGAATTTAATTGCCAGTTGAACAGAACTGTGCACGGACGCAGATACTTAATAACTGTTGAATACTAAATGATGTCTGTTCTCTGATAATTATGTTTGTTAAGCCATTTAAAAGGAACCCTTTGTTAAATCAGATTATTTACGTTGTAAAATAGTCCTTAGAGCTTTGTTTAATTGCAATCTGCATGTTTCTCGCACATGCATGTAGGTAAGAAGCAAAAGGCTATATTATTTGTGAAATTTTAATATGTACAAAACCAGAAGTATCGTTTAACTTGAACATTGACATTTTGCATTGTATTCGTTTTAGAAATACAAACTGGTTTCTAATAAACGTGCCCGTTTTCACTACTTGATATTATGTAAAATTGTATTGTACATGCAAACGATGGAAAGCTATACATATATATGTGTTCAACGTATTTAGAGAATACCACGATCTTTGTATGTAACTACAACTTGTAGCAGCTCATAATTAGCAGCAGTGTTTTGTTAACATTGTTTTTGTCATTTTGACTTTTTCTTTTTAATCCATGTATTGTCTGTCCGCCGATTTACAGCTTCTGCTTACTACTTTTGCTTTGGTATCTACATACTCTTCTTCTAAGAAAAAGTGTAGCCTAAGATGATGACATACTTACAACATATTTGTTCTTCTGTAATGTTCAGAAGGATATTATTTTTGTAAGAAAATGATGCCTTTGTCAAATATATTTTTGTAGTCATGTTCATTGTTGAGGTACTGGCATGAATTGATACTCTTTAGCAAGCTAAACCAAATCCAGTAATGTCTATAATATTGAATTTAGCATAATAACTATAATGTCAGTCATATTTCATGACCGCATCATTTTAATAAGAGAGGAGGTTTGTGTCCATAAAACAAGCCTAATACCGCCACTTTTTGTTGCAGTGGCAGTACCAAACCAGGAGAGTGAGCGGTCATGTTGAAGTGCCTGTACCAAGCCAGGAGAGTGAGCGGTCATGTATTTTTGTGTTAGGGTATCGATTTTGCCTTTTTCTACGTATTGTTTTTGTTCCTACAGTATGGTATTGTTTTTGTTCCTACAGTATGGTATTGTTTTTGTTCCTACAGTATGGTATTGTTGTTTTTGTTCCTACAGTATGGTATTGTTGTTTTTGTTCCTACAGTATGGTATTGTTTTTGTTCCTACAGTATGGTATTGTTTTTGTTCCTACAGTATGGTATTGTTTTTGTTCCTACAGTA